>JAEQBH010001727.1:0-299557 GCA_016808115.1 Tetrastigma voinierianum | reverse complement strand
TCCCGCCACTTGTTCCCGTTCATTCACTGTGGGGCACGGATGCTCGCCACCTTCCACACCAAACAGACTGTTCGGGCGAACCCCGGGTCATCCTCGACCCTAAGGGAAAGCCGAATCGGCCCATGCTTATCCTATTAAGACCACAAGATCCGTCGTAGTCACGCTATCCTTTATATGCAAATGAAATGCATGTTAAACACAATTTCAAAATCGCTTACAAACAATTTAAAAATCATTTGTAGAATCGCCTAAACCTGTGCTCGATACCAATAAAGTTAGACTTCCCTTACCCGACCGACCGCTCATGATCCCGGAACTCCAGTCCGATGCCACTAAAATCACTCAAAATCACTCAAAATCATATCTTCATAAGCGATTATGAAATCGGGCAAGCCCATAAACATTTACATTTAACAAAATCCATTTACAATGTAGTATCCAAGCTCTTGCAAAATGATTTACAAAATATGTTCGTATTCAAATTGAGCCATACAAAATGTCCATATATCAAAAGAACACATGAAATGAGGCACATGTTCGGAGCATACCTCGAGATTTCTTTCTTTACGACTGACGCTTCTCGATCTCGGGGTCCGCTATCGATCACTATCTATCACTCCCACTGCGCATTGGTAAATACGCCTAAGCATTTTCATGCTTTAAGGGTTCTATACAATCCATTCTCGCCTGTACTTAAATCAATTTATGCAATTTTAATAATTCGTAACTTTCAATCATTTGATGATCAATATAAATACATTGGAGTATATACTTTGTTATATATATACAATAAATTATAGTTCATTGGATCATCCTATAAATACATTTTCATAATCAATATTTCACAATCTCAAATCAATTCAAATATGCTCACAAATTCAATTTAGTTCTCGATGATTCAATTCAATTCAATTCAAAATCAATTCATTTCTGAAAATAAATTCGCTATGCTAATCAATACTATGTCAATCACTTCGCTTATGCCAATCAATTCAGCTTATGCCCATCAATTCAGCTTATGCCTTAACGAATTTAATTTATGTCTTCGGAGCATACAGATATCGAGTCACGGCATCTGCCCCGCCGGGTCAGCAGCCTAGATCACATGGTTTTATAACACAAGACGGTCCTCTACCGGGTCACTGAACGTTATAAATAATCAATAAGGAACACTACCGACACGCCCGCCGGGTCGTACGATCGGAGCATACATCAATAGTTCGCAGTGATTCTTATTTGACCCTATTGGTATACCAATCTATCTCAATGCGAAATAAACTAAGCACATTCTATTAAGGGCGTTCAAATCCTTTATAGCAAAAATATAGTACAATATGTACGCTGTATAAACAAATGATTTTCAATAATCATGAAATTTTTATATGCAAATATTTCACAATCACTTTCAAATCAATTAAATCAATTCAATATGCTTTAACAACATGCAAAAAACTTGAAACGAGGAATAGGAGTTGGTAGAACAAACCCAAAATATTTGCACTTCTGATTCCAATCCTGGAATCTCAATCACAAACTGGGCTTTTCCTCCTAGTTCGGTTCCTATTCCAAACCATTAAAGAACAATATTATTCAAAGGTACTAGTGGTTTTGGTTAGATTGATTTTCTGAGTTTAATATGAGTTCCAATTTAAACATTCTATATGTAGATGGATTCTGACTCAATGGGCTTTCCATAGATGCAAGAACACTCGACCTGAAGTTCTGACGGCGGAGTTATGACCTTCCGAAGTCGAGGTCATACATAGTCAATCTTCCGAATCACGAAAGCGCACTTTAACCGGACGAGCTCGCTCTACCACCTCGGGTCAAACATCTTCTATACCCTCAGGAATACACGTATTCTTGACTCAATGGGATTTCCATAGAGTCCAAGAACACCAACCTGAAGTTCAAACGTATGAGATATGACCTTCCAAGTCGAGGTCACGCCAGAAATAACTCGACGAAATGATTCGAATCGACGAACAAGACCGGGCTTAGATCAGCCCAAACAAACACCCTGGTCTCACATCTAACATCCTCTCTTAGGCATATGACAGAATTCTGAATTCATGGGGGCTTTCCATAGAGTCCAAGAACACCCAAATCACCCGAGTTCAAATTTAAGGGAGATATGACCTTCCAAAGTTGGAGGTCATGCGTAGTCAACTTTGGACGAGCCGACCGAACCGACGAGCACCGCTTGATTCCAGCACCGCTTGACGACCACCGCTTCGATCGACCACCGTTGACGACCACCGTGACGACTACTGTTGATCTACCACTCATTTGACGAACACCAATCGTTGGATCTAATCACCTTCTGATCGCACCACTATTCGACGCACTACCTGGCTCGACGAATTAACGCTTCGACGACACCGGCTTCGACGATCACCGCTTCGACGACCACCGCTTCGATGACCACCGGCTTCGACGACACCGGCTTGATCACCACCGCTTGACGACCCTGGCTTGACGACAATCGCTTGACGCACCAACGCTTGACTCCACAATCGCTTGACGACCACCGCTTGACTAATTTCTACTTGACGACCTCGACCACGACCACCGACCCATTCCAATCGCCTCCAGAGAGCATCATAACTCGTCTACGTAAGTTCGAATTAAGAACTAAAGCCTAACATCAAGTTCATCGATGTGGCCAATTTCACAGAAGGACTTACCTGCCAAATTCCGCTTTATTTCCGATCCAAAACCCGTTCTACAGATTCGCCAATAATTCGAACCTGACAAACCCGACCGACCTCGCATTTAGCTGGCCGACTCTCATTAAAAGGACTATAACTTAGTCTACAGAGGTCCAAATCGAGAAATTCAGTGCCCAACATCAAGCTAATTGATGTGGCTACACCTATCAGGAAGGACTCACCACCACCCTTCACTGCACTCAAAAAAATCAGCTCTAAGGTTCTAGCTTAGTCACAAGACTACCACAATGTATGTACTTCCCATGGTTTAAAATGCAACCAAACTTTCCCTAAGGCGCATAACTACCCAACAACTTGTGGTAGAAGAAGACCATGTAGGAGAGAAGACCTACCTCATGGAGTTTATTTAAGTCCCCTGCCCTGGGCTCTACTTGTAGCTCATTACTAGAAGGATTCCTCGTGCTTCGCCTGAGACTATGGCTGATCGTCAAAATCTAGAGAGAAGGTGGAGCCTCTCTCTCTAACTTTCCCTTTCATTTTTCTTTCTTATGGATCACTTAATCGTATTTCTTTAAAAGGAGGAAGCTTCTCCTTTCCTACATGCCACATGTCATTTCCTTGATTTTTTTCCTTTTACTCATTTATTTCTCTTAATATCACTTGTGACATATAAACTTATTTACACCGACCTGGTCCCCATTTTAAAATTTATATTTTCTTTTCACTGGGTTCATTATTTCGATTCAACAATCATCTAATCAATATAAAAAAATTTTTAAAATACCCGTTGGCTCAATTATAAATTTTAAGAGAGTACAATTTTTATTATAAAAATTTCCATGTATTTTAAAGCACTTAAGGCCACCTCGATCCACTAATTTTAATGTCATGGTCAGAAGTGTACGCGTGCTGGTGTTCATTGAGTTTTCCGCATTCATTCCACAAACATCAACACACATCAAAAGGTAGGCCTAATGCCACCTTGATCAACAAATGCAATGTTATGGTTGTAGGTGTACGTGTGCCGGGTGTTCACTCTTCCACAAAGTACTATTCCACAAAAATCAACACAAATCAAAAAGGTAGCCTAGGCCACTCTTGATCCATTAATGCAATGTCATGACTGTAAGTGTACGTGTGTTAGTGTTCAATGATTTTCCAACAACTCATTCCAAAAACATCAACACACATCAAAATGTAGGCCTGCGGCCACTTCTTAATCCACTTTAATGCAAAGATCAAGTGACTATAAGTGCGCCTGTGGCAGCAGTTTAGTAAGTCTCAACACCAAATTAAGTACATCTTAGGAATATATTCCAATTCTCCTCTTTCCACCAAGCAAAAATGGTAGGCCGATGGCCACCTAACAAGGGTAGGAAAAGGAGAAAATAGCTTCAGGACAATATTCGTCATCATAGGTCGTGGAGTACAAAGCACAAAGAAGATAATACAAAGAAACATGTGCAAAAAAGAGGCTTTACAACTTAAAAATGCCAAACACATGGATACAAAAGTCTCAAGTCAAAGTTTCACAGAAATCAAAGGAAACGAAGAGAATCCCAAAGAGCTGCGCAATGCTGGCGAGATGCACCACTTTCTAGTATCTCGAAAACCAATCCCACCGTCTTGTCACATCAAGAAGCCAAGAATCGCCTAAGGACTTGGCTTCAATTCCATAACTTTTTTTTAATCAACTGTGACGCCCCAAAACCCGGGGGTCCGTTGACTGCCTATCAACCTGCGGAAAATTTATACGTCTCGTATCATGAGACACACACATGAGTAAATGGCCACTGCGGCTCTGCCAAGTCATACTCATCCATATACATTCAACCATTTATCTTACATGGTCTGAGTTATAACATTTCTCTTCTTATATAAAACATATATTAAAATTATAGAATTCTAATACATGTCAAGGGTATAATAATACATCAAAGCCATAACCTAGCTTTCTCTGTAATCAGCCTCTAACCGAATTGTCTCCTCGAACGCCCCGTACTGGAATGATATTCCTCGACAGGCGAAGCACGCTTCAAGAGCGGAATCACCCACGCAAGCTACTCTCCACCTTAAGCGTGCATATGCAATGCTCCAATTTAAACACACACCAAGTAAATACGTGATCCTACTTGAATGTCTACATGCCCATTCCCATGTCTCGAGTCCTCACGACTTCACACTTGCCTGAGCCATGTATGAGAAAACATCATTTTCAAAACAAAACTTGTTGTTCTTGAAAATACACTACCGAGATTCGGTAAAAATATGGGACTACCCTCCGAGGCGAATGTGTTAGAGAACTTCCCGAAACAATCATGGTCCTCATCCTAAATGATCTGTTGGACTGTCTCCCAACCCCATTCTCCGGAAAATCATCCTGTGAAATTCCTTTAGCAACCATGTTCGTTTTTTCAGAAAAAAACTCGTTTCATGCACTCACGCCTAATTTCTAGGTTACCTAAGTGCATTACAATCGCATATGCCATTTCAACCATTTTTATACCAATATATATAATATGCATATATTCTCACCTTACAATCACACTACATGTAATTCAACAATATCGCCTATCACCCAAATTAGCTCACTAGAGCAAATCATAATCTCATCTCCACGTGCCTATACACACGCAATTATATTCCATATAATCAGAACATCATGTTAACACATCGTTAATAACCTATCACCCCTTCGATCAACCAACTCCCCAAAGTAGCTCACTTGAGCAATTCGCAATATCATCTCCAATGGCCTACAAACACAATTATATTTTATATAATTATGTCATTGTGTTAACACATTAGAATCATGTATTAACCTATCTAATTCCACACAACTCAATCCAATCCATTACACCAAAAATTAGCTCACATTGGCTAATTAACAAACACGAGCAATTCAATTTGAATTACTCAACCAAACACATTTTCTCACAAAATATTTCGTGAACACTATTCACGTGAACAGTGAAACCATCGGGTTACTGTTCACGGCCAATCACCCAACATCGGTTCCACTTTGTGAACTCGAAATCCATGGCCTAAAAACCCGCCCTTCTTCATACACAGCCAAAACATAGAATTAATGCATAAATCATCACCTAAGATGACCAACAAACCAAGTGGACTGCTCAAACCGCCTGTACCCTGAATAATTCCGGTCCTGCCAGGATCGAACAAATCCAGCCATTCAAGGCCCCAATCAACTCAATCATTAACAAAACACTAAAACAAAGTGTAACTCACAGGATAAAACTCTACCTCACGGAGTTTGGTCGAAACTCCTCAAACCCGGCCCACGCTTGCCCTCGCCGTAGAACAACTTTCCTCCTTTCTCGCTCCATCGAAATCCTGACTACTGATCGACCTAAATCTAAAGAAAAGGCACACTTTCTCTCTGCATTTCAAAACACTAACCCACTGCATCTCCATCCTCATTCTGCACGTTTTCTCCCATTTTTCACCTTGGTAAGACAACTATTCTTATACGTCCCTTTTCTCATTTAGGAATTCCAAAATGTCATCTATGTCCCTATTCTCGATGTCGACACGCAAGACAACTTCTACCGTCCGCTTCCATCATCTCACCATACAACACGCTACTACACGAAGACACGCTATGCGCGACTCACACATCACACGTCGTTTCACGACACCCGATTCCCTGCGCCTCCTTCGAAAACGCTGCTAGTTCCAACCATCCTCGACCGTTTAAATTCGACGTGTTAAATTAGATTTCAAGACGATTCCAACTGAATCTACTTCATCATCCGAGATCTGTAAAAATTCCTGGGTTTTGATCGAAATTACGATTTTGCCATTTTTCCGAAAATTGGAATTTTCTGGGGTCTCACATTCTCCCCTCCTTAAAAAGAATTTTCCCGAATTCCACGCACACACGCATCCAACCATGCATATACATAACCTCACCCAACTCCAAGATCAGAGTCAAAAGTGACAACCCTGGCCAGCGTTCCACTAATAACAACCCGATGGTCGCAACTCATCCATGTCAAGAATGACATCAACAACCAATATGTCTACCACCCCATGGTCCACCACCTATTTTAACAACTTTCGTAGAAAAATAAATTACATCCAAAAACATCACAACCTATATGCTTGGTTTGGTGAGATTAAATAGGTCCAAAAAATGTCTTATATTATATATTGCTATATACTACTAATATGAGTATGTAAGCATGGAATCTAGTGCATAATGTCTTTCTCCTGTTTCAAAATCAAACACTATATCAAAATATTAATGTAACTGTTAGTGATGTGCCCTAAAGCAAAATATAATTGTTATTACTTATATTTCAATAATAAAAGACATTTTTATTATTATCTTATGTTTAATTTGATAATTTACTCCATGAATAGTTGATTCCACTCATGGTCATCAAGTGCGTGACTTGATAATAGAACCCTGGACTTGACATGGAATACTATTCTAAATTGTCCCTGGTCATTCATTGTTGATGGAGCAATTATGAATTAAGACTAGTATAGACTGTGACTGATGATTATGTTCTACTGATCATGGATATGTGATATTAAGCCAACTCATAAGTACATGTCAGAACATCAGATTGGATCGACCTAATATGAGAATATTACACTGACATAAGTCATAAGTAATTCTCATCATAGTGATGTCTTATTTTTTTGTCCTTCGACCTGACACCACCATAGGTCCCCACATGAGGAGTTCTATGTTTTGACACGTTCAACATCGCTCTATGTTTTGACACAATTCAACATCATCCGTATTGTGGTGGTAAAACATATTGTTGTTAGACATATAATAAATCATGTAGAGGGACATGAGTGAATGAAAGAGATTTGTCCCTCTTTTTAGAGAGATATCCAAGAGCTCCTTGACATGTGAGACTGCAAAATGCATGACCCTGCTAAAATGAATTAAGAAGGGTTATTAATGTCATTTGTATTATCAATTTACATGGAAGTCAAAAAATTGCATGATTAAACCTTACAAGGGTGACTTAGTCTATGCCTCGTGTTCAATCAGGATATCGAGTAACAAAAGGACAATGACATTTGCTATGGATTATGTTATATCGGACTATGGACATCTACATAATTTGAAGCAATATAACGCCTGAGCCTACTCACTAACGTTATGTGGACCCATGGTGGTCGACACTAGAATAGGCTTGAAACCAGCCTGTGCTTTAAACAGTATTTAACTTACGTGGTCTCCTCAGAAGGATTAATTCATTCATTATTTCAAAGAGGCAACTAGGGCTCGTGGAGACATAACTCGCATAGCATACTGTGATTCCCTGAGGTTTCCAGAGGGCTCAGTCTGGTAGAGGGGTCAGAGGGTGCGAGCGATCTCGCTACACCTTCAGCTCAAGAAGAAGATTTTTGCAGTCATTCGAGACAGCAAAGGAAAGACCTTTTAGTTCAAAAGGTTTTCTTCCGTCCTTAAACCATCTAATCGGATCACATGGATCCTTGGTCGGGTTAGGAGGCGAGAATTTTTTGTTTTTCTACTGCATATGTATGTATTATCGCCCAAAGAAATCCAACAGTAACATGTCAGCCAAAAATATTATTATAATATCCACAAATTTTAAGAAACTATGAATATTAAATTATATGATATGTTAAGGAATTTAAATTATACAACAATGTTGACCTATATATAAATTTATTTTCATAATATATATATATATATATATATATTATATATAGTATATTATAATTTTAGTATAATATTAGTATTATTTTTTTTCGTTGGTTAACAAAACTATGATTTTATTTCAGAAACTCAAACCAAACCGAAAATTGTATAAAATAAAAATCAAAACCGAATTGATCGGTTTGTTAACCTATTTTCAGTTTGGTTTCATGGTTGGTTTAGTTTTTTAGATTTTTTTGCTCACCCCTAATATTAAGTGTATGACTAGTATTGATACATGGAAGGGACTATATATGTCAATAAAGTAGCATATGATTGCCATGATCCTTGTTATTTTCTTTGCTTAATAAAGACTTTATGATGTGACCAATATATATGCACATTATGTCTTATTAATAAATCATTGCTAAGTAAGAGAATGTTAAACTTTCTTTTTACTTGCCCAAACGTGGGCAAGCGCCTGAAGGTCATGGAAAGCATAGTAGGAATTAGTCCTCTCTCAACCCATACCTAGAGTTTTCTCTCTATCAAAGAAAACTTGTCAAACCTAAATGGGTCAAGAGGGAGAAACGCAATTCTCAGTGATTGCTTGATAGAAATTTACTATACTTGTCATGGATCAAGGTATGCAAAGACTCTTATTATGTGATTGGGGAAAATTCATTTTATTCAAAGATCTTGGCTATAATTGTTTATATATTATTTGATAACAAAATTAAAGCTACATACTATTTCTGATCTAAGAATTAATATTTTATAGGCAATTTTTTAGTAACTATTTTATAAAATTATTGATTTTTATAAATTTATTTTAAATGGATACCAATCTTGCCATAATTATTAAAGAAATTTTTTGACATCTAAAGTAATTTTGCTTAATAAAATTGCCATAAAATACTAACTTGCCATAAATTTTATTTAATAAAGTGGATATTAAAAACAATTGTCTTGACAACATTTAAAAGTAATTTCTGAATACATGAGATAATATGATATCAAAATAATATTTCTTTACATAAAATAACTACTATTTTATTTATTTTTAAATAAATATAAAAGATACCATCAACCAAAATATAAGATATATAATATATATTAAACCCTAGCCTCTTTTCCTTTTAAGAGAGGAGGATTGATATTTTTTGCTATTCTTGTAACAAATCACCTATCTACTATCTCTTTCCATCCTTTATTCCTCAATAAAGTGGTTATTAAACAAGATCTAGGTTTTCTCATTTGCTTATTCGTGCTTTAGTCATCATATTGGTGCAAATCTATATATTGGTTGTCAGTCTTGCGCGGTACGCTGGGTTGTCATTTTCTTAAGGTCAGACATGCGGTTGTCTTTGCCTTTTTGCATAACGATCGCTTCACATCGTCAGAATGTAACATTTGTGTTATTTTATCTCGCATTTGTTAAGACGTTAATAAGAAATCAAATCAACTACCGTCAATATGCATAGGTATTCCCATCTAACGCACAACAAATCAAATCATGATCATCAATATGTTGCAAATCTAGAGTCATAGGTATTCCAGTCATCATAGAATTTTCAAATATGTAGGCTTTGAGCTTATTCATTATACTATTAACCTGGATACTGCGTCATCGTATTTAAGGAATTTGATTATATGTTTTTATTGTTTTTAACGAATTTGATTCTTTCGTTTATTGAATGTATTACGAGTTTGAATCAATAAAATTATCTTTTTTAAAAATCTATTTTTATAAATATAAGTTTCTAAAAAATTTATTATTCTTTCTTTGATTTTAACCCATAAGATTGAAAGCTATCAGGTACCTTAGGCCCAGCTCAAGACTGGCCAACCTACCCAACCTGAAGAGCCCTAAAGGAAAAGGCCCACACCACCGCCCCAAGAACGCCCTATTGACCTCCGTCTGCACCCCAAGGATTATTAGGCCCAAACACTAGCCGGCCAGAACGCTGTGCCGATCCTCCGCCCAGCGCCTGCATCCCATACCTGACGCCTTGTTTAGCCTGCTGCTTATTTCCCGATCTAAGAATCTCCTCCCAAGCTAAGTTGCCAATCTAGCCTCCACTTACAAGCGTGAGTTCACCCATGAACTGACCCCGTCGCCTCCGACAAAATAGGAAGTCCTCTGGGGCAGCCTGGCTCTATCTGAACGTGAGTTACGTAGGGAAGAATAAGTCACCCCTTCCTGCACTACTCCTTCCCCAACACATGTGGCAATCGTCCACTATCCAAAAAAGACGGATCCTCTTCCTCCCTCCATGTTAAGCAAGTCACACCAAAAACGTATGAGAACTTAATCAAGACTACTATCGGCTTCCAAACTCTGGGGCGCCTTCCGCGAAAAGACTAACTTTGCACCCGAGGGGCGATAGATCACCACCGCTGCCTTCGGTGGTTTTTTTATGTCAATGGCCAATCGCGAATGCCACGACGATCCACTGACTTTGAGAATTCAGAAGACCACAGCTATGGAAAGCAATTTTATTTTATTTTATTCTCAACATAACACATTCCATTGTAATTTCTATGGAAAATATATATATATTAATAGAGTTTGGTAAAAAGGAAATACAAGTTGAGATTTTATCAAGATTTTGGGAATGATGCTATATAAGTCGTGATCTTCTCAAAAGGCTCGGATAATATGGAAATATTTTTATAAATAACATCGTCTCAAAAAGGTCGAAATAATATGGAAATATTTTTATAAATTACATCGTCCCAAAAAGGTTGAGATAATATGGAAATATTTTTATAACTTATTGAATTTTATTTTATTTTTTAATTTTTAGATTTTCCTCCAATATCTCATTGAATTTATATTCTATAGTAATAACTAGTCCCTTTGCATAGCATTTAGCCAAGACTATTACTTTCTTCTAGTATTTTTATTTTTATAATTTTCTCCCTTGTCTACACATTTTTAATTTGAACTACCCTATCTTATATTCAAAATGAGTGGATTACTATATTACTATGTGAAGTAAATATAAGTTAACAATAAACATGAATATATTATGAGCATTTATCATAATGAATCATACATTTTGTAGCGAAAAAAAAAACATGGTTACCATGTCGACCACACCCATCATTGTGAATGACTTATGAAATCGCGGAATAAAATTGTATATAAAAAAATAAAAATTAAACATTAAATTAAATTTAAGTAAAAATTGTATTAAGAAATTCATAACAACCATTCCAATAAGATTGGTGCATCCTACACAGAAGATTATTTTTGTCGTATAAGCCAAATATAAGTATTTGTTAATAAAATGGGTCAGACGGATAGAATTCAGATAGAAGGATTGAAATATTTAAATAGCTTTTAAAATTGAATTTATTTTTTTTATACACTCAATTTCAAGGTAGTAAATCAGTTCTCATCAGAATCCTCGAACATGAAACTTCCTTGCGCCCTATGCCCCGTTTGAACTGGAGCATGTAGCCTGCAGAAACAGCTCAACCTAACCCATTTCGTATCAAAAGAAAACCCGATCGAAAATCCGTCCCATTTATATTCAAAGCAACGACCAACTTAATCTAATCTATATGGCTATGGGTCAAAACAGCCAAATTCTTAAAAATGCTAAAAAAAAAAAAAAAAAAAAAAAAAAAAAAGTAAAATTAATTTTACAAATTATATCATTCTTCAAATAAAAATAAATAACATATAAATATATATAATAATAATTAATATTTGAAATAATTGAATCTAAATAATATAATAATAATAAACAAACTCTAATAAATAAATAATGTTATAGCACTGTTATAATCAAAGTACTAAAATAACTAGTTAAATAGTACCAAAACAATAAAGTAATAACTAGTTAAAATAGACATAAGAGAATAGGACGGGGGAGGGGTCATAGGTTCAGCTTATAATGTGATAGTTTACTATCTCAAACTATACAGATTAAAAAGAGGTTTGTTGTATTTAAATATACCTGACAATTTATTATTTAATTTAATTTAATTTATAAACTAGCACAACTTTATTTTTATAAAAAAAAAAATCATATATGATTAAATAAGGATAAATAAAAAAATGAAATTTTAAATATTTTAAATATGATTAATGAGATAAATGAAAATATATTCAATATTAAAACTATAATTTATTTAATTCAAATGTATTCCGTAATTTTCCATACAAAACTTTAAATATTAAATTATCATATAATTATATTAAAAATATACATTTAAAAATTGAAAATAAAATAGTTAAATAACAAAATGTAATATATTAATCATATATTATAATAATAATAATTTCTTTTTAAAACCTCAATGCTATAAAAGCATATATTAACCAGTTCCAAGATTGGTGACTCAGTATAATCCATATCTCTCTCTCTTCCAACCTCTGTGGAAGCATGTAAAGAATCTTTGAATATCCGAAACATAAAGATCCAGATTTATTTGGAACTTCCCTCAATTTTCTGGTAGGGGCATTTTTCTTACTGCAGAACATTTTCAACTGTTTATAAGGCTAATGGAGTGGTCCTAAGCTTTGTTTAAGCAGAATGGTTTGAACCGTGTGTTTGATATGGTTTTATGCCAGAAAATAAGTATGCTGCTGTTTAAGAGTAGTTTCTTCCTTTAATAGCTGTAAATTGGATTTTTCCCCACATTGGGACTTGAACCTAGAACCTCCTATTACCCCGGCCCAACCTTTTACCAATGGAGCTAGGCCTCAAGGGCGTAAATCGGATGGTTTTGAATTTTATGAAATGGAGGGTTTATGGATTACAATATTATCACCGTAGGATACTCTAAATGTTTGGTGTTTTGTTAAGAGTAAAATATCGACTCAGAGATGAACATTCAAAATCTCAATTATTACCACATTTAAAAATAAATAAATAAAGATTTCGAGATCGATCACACTTCAACTAAACTCCATATGGGCTAAGTGACTTAAATGCTTCACCAATTAATTCGATTTTATCTCTACTTTAAATTTTTCGTAATCCAACCCCCAAAAATTTAGACTTAAAAAGATGGCTGATCGAGCTTTAACTTATATTACTACTCTAAAAGGAAATTTACCACATAAAGTTAAACACATAAATTGAATTTCTTTAACAATTGCTCATTACCAATTTTAGAAACTCGTTTTCATTAATATCAATTGACAAATGAATAGATTAAATTTGTACAAGATTTATACCATTTTACCTTTGTTGGATAAGGCTTTAATCTTATATTCATTTTTAAAATTTTATCTAAAAGTTTCATGTTTATAAATAATAATAAAACAAACTTTTTTTTTTTTTTTTTGAAATAAAAATACTCAGTTAATTTCTTTGTATCACAAAATTTGATATGTATTATGAATTTTAGTGTCGGTAAAATTTGAAATAATTAAATTGGTTTAGTGACGAAAGCAAGTTTAATTTGAATTACTAACCAATCATTTTCGACATAATATCCGAGGCATTTAATCACTTCTTTTCATTTTTATTTTATTTTAGTTTTTTTTGTCTCCCCGACACGACCATCAGTTTCTTCCAAGTGTTCTCTCTTATTTTATTTTTCAAAACCCCTGTTTCCAGATTTTATTCTCATCATATCTTTTAATTAATTTCCACAGTGACAAGTTTCCATGGAGTGTGTTTATTTATTTATTTTAAATTATGTTAAAATTTAGGTGTTGTTATGAAATTTATATGATTTTGCTTAATTTGTATACTCGTGCATAATTCATGTATTTGGAAACTTTAAATAATAAATTGAGTCTTTCTTTGCCTCTGAGGTTAAATTTTAATTATTTGAGTTTATTTTAAGGCTTTAAAATGTTAAATTGAGATATATTATTATTATTATTTTAACTCTATTCACTTTGTAGTTTGTATTATATTTTATAGTACTTTATTTTCTATTCGAATATGAGATCTTCCTATAGACACATCACATCCCACCATTTTACCACTTTAATCAAGTATCAAAGGTTCAATTTAAATTTGAATCGAAATTTTTTTTCTAGAACCCAATAAATATATATATTGGGTCAGCCTAGTGCTCAGCTCCTCTCAACTTTCCATAACTGATAATCTACACTCAAAATCAAATGCACTGTTATAAAATAGTTAGAATCGGGTGACTCAAATATCGCTAGTGAGCACGCTAGGGAGGGTTGTGGCTCACTAGTGATCTTATTGAGATATAAGTGTAACACCCCAAACTGTAATTCCGGCGACAATCCGTAATTTATGCATTTCTAGCGATCCGATATCATATCACTGGCCCCATTTATCTTTATCCATATTTTCCAAAATCAGCCAGAGCCTCTGTTTCAGCTCCACCCAACATACAACATGCATAACAAGATAATCATAACTCATCCGTGATCTTAATGTGCACACGACCACACATGATCTATCTATCTATATCCCCAATATACATCCCTTTACCGAGACCCATTCATTCACATTTAATTCTAAAATATGAGAATAAAACACTTAATTACAGTCTGTAAGAGTCCGATCACGACCCTCTTACCATAATTACATACCCGACTATTTAAACAAAAATCCCAAAAGAATTTAGTTACAATTCTTTTATACAAAATATTTTTTACAAAGGAAATATCAAGCTATTAATATCGCCTTCTTCATAATCACGTCTGAGCGCGCTTCACCGTACACCCCTATACCCGAAAGCAACCCACTGGCGAGCAATGCCCAAGTAGGTATCTCTTCTTACATGCTATTCCCGTTTAAACGTATACGCTGATGCAGATATATACATCAAACCACATTCCATACGTAAATGCAAATCCTATATGCGAAAGATTTACATGAATGATGAGATGAGACTCCTCATGCTCCACAACCCGAGTCCCTATTTTAATTCCCTCACACCTGAATGCCAATACAAAACTCCTGGCTATCGGTGTTTCACCCAATGATTCAACCCATCGGACAACCTCAAATGTTTATTCAATTTTTATCAAATCCAGCAGGTTTATTCATGTTAATTCTCCCGGTCTCAACGTAGCCAGACGCCTTCTCGACACTTTTGCTAACTTTCATCGCTGTGATATATGTTCGAATTAATAATAAAATTTGTGTCTTTTCACTCCGAGGGGATCTACCCCATCTTGCTTCACCTAAACACACGAAATTTATTATTATTATTTTTATGTACTCGTGAGTCTCAATTTTGGACCTTGTCCCAATTTCCAAGCTCACTACATGTGGGTACCATGGATTTTGGCTCAGCATCTCCACCCAGAAGGCCCAAATGGACCAAAGCCCAAAAAAGGCCCAAACATCCCTACACGATCATAGATCCAAGCCTAAAATCCAAATTTCGTGACATCTACGCCCCTTCCAAATGATCGCCATCTTTAAGATGGTCACATGATTTTCTACGATTCCGTAATCCCGAGAAAACATATCCTCCCACAAACCTCATACTAAACTGCCCTTAAGATGATCAACCGATCTTTAAGGTGGAAGACTCGGACAACTTGGTTACCCAAAAGGAAAAACGGTTGAAGTGCAAGAGACGCGCCTGCCTTCCTTCCATTTCGGAAACCAATTACCCACTTTCCATAGAAACTGGATCATCATCCTTCTTCATAAATAAGGGAGGTAATGCTAAGAAAAAGGTATGTGAAAATATAAGCCTGCAAGACCAACAGTGAGAACGCTCTCAATCTCCTTAACTAACTGGGCATCGTAGAGCCGCACAAGACACCACCGTTTCGCCTGGTCTGCTTGGTGTTCTTGTTGCCAGGTTCATGCCCCGACGATCCGTGGACTCTAGGAATTCGAGAGACAACAATTGGCATCGCCTCAAGGAACGACTCGCTAAAAAGTCGACGGCAACGCACAGGCCGCTGACTATCAAGTAACCTCACTCCCTAAAGAATCTGGTGAGGTTCCCGCCATTCATCCAAAGCCATAGATCCGGCCGCACGCTGCAATCCAAGAAACTGTGTTTCGGCACCTACCTTTCCCCGGCGCTTTAATACGGAGACAAAGCAGAAGAATCAAGCAGATTATACGGTTGGAATCAAGAGTCGCACACCATCCGCAGAATAAGAAAACGATCGTCGCGAGCTCGCTTCGAAGGCTTAACTGATTGAAATGCACGAGGGAGCGTACCACCCCGCACCCCGCTAAACAAAATAAAGGCAAGGAGCCTATCTCTACTAGAGATGACAAACGACTGAACAATGTATCGACGAGTTATCTTATGGTAGCTCCCGTCCAAATCAAGCACTTAAAGAACAACGTGGAGGCCGAAATAAGGAAGAGGCCCCCACGCCATTCCACCATCCAGCTACCATGCTCACGAAAGTACTGAGAATTCAGCAGAGAGATGCGACAATCGGAGAGCACTCCTCAAAATATACCCACGTGGCAAGGCACTGAACCGGGCCATCATCGTGATCCCACATTAGAAGTCGCACTGTACCCCATATATGCCCCGCACCCACTAATGCTTGGGACCCGTAAGATATGTTGTCCCTCCCCAATGGGCCAACACATCTTGCTAACAGCCACCGCGCGGGCTTCGGCCATTAAGTCATCTGGTCATGCATGATGGCTCTGCACTGCATGACCATTACGTCGTGACTCCAATCAGCGATGATACCTCAACGCGGAGACGACCGTCTATTATGCAAAGTGTTCCCGGGTAGCCTAAAGGGGCCCGCCCTGGCTTAGTTCCACAAACTCCCGCGGAGATCTATCAACTAGTTTAGTGAGTTGTGGGCGGCATTCGCTTCCCGCACTGCGGCTCGGGCTCGGCTGTAAGGGAAACATCAGTTTTCTGCAAACCATCTTCAAGTGGGAAGATGAGTCCATTTGTGATTTCACAAGGAGATTTGGGGGCGCCGTCCAACAAATTGATTCATATAGTATGGATGCGGTCCTCCAAAATTTACAGAGGAGCTTTAGGCCGACCACACCGTTCTTCCACTCACTATCCCTAGATCCACCTGGGACAATGGAAGAATTATACAAACGGACGGATAAATATATTCAACACTGGAAGATAACATCCGGGCTGCCTCCCAGACCGTGATGATCACCACCCAAAGCTGCAAAGCAACTAAAGGTCAGCTTGAACCAAAGGGGAGCAAGAACCAGAAACGCTCCTGAGACCAATCAAAGAGAAAGAGGGAACCTCCGCATTTTACCCCTCTGAACATCTCATATGACATGCTTCTTTCGCTCATCCGAGATCATCCCGACTTTAAATGGCCCACACCCATTCAGCCCGATCTCGTACAACGCAACCAGTCTTTGAGGTGTGACTACCATAGGGACAACGAGCACGAGACCAACCGATGTCAAAGCCTGAAGTTTATGGTGGAAAAGTTAATCAAGGTCCACCTCAGGAGGTATATCCTGGAGACGGTCCAAGTAGCTGAGGCCGCCCCTGCGGGGTCGAAAGAATAGCGACCGACGCAGAGCTCCCGCCTGAACCTCGGCCCACCATCAACTATATACTAGGCGGCCTAGCTGACAATCAATATCAGTATAAGCGCTAGAAGAAGAGGTTGTTGTGCATAACCACCGTCCGGCCTGCATAAACACGACGACGCCCTGCATAACAAAGAAGCAAAGAACCGGGATCAAGGCCCCATATCCTTTTCCCCCCAATTAACCCATTCAGCTTATTCCACACCTCGATGCGACGATTATTTTTATGGCATTGATTTTATAGATAGAGTATTGGTTATTTTGATACGTCGACTCGCAATCATTTCATAACGCCATAACTTTATCAGAATCATTCATTTGCGTCCTCCGCGATAATAACACTCCGCCGAGTAGGTCAGACGGTCCAACAGCCGCTTTCAATATTAAGACCCGTCCCTAAGATAACGCCATCATGGTCGAAAGACATCAGATAGACGGTAGTCGTGGCATCCACCTACCATCAAACGACGCTTATTCGACCAAATATTGGCAGCCGAGATCTTCCGAGCAACCACCGCGTACCCAATACATCGGGTCATTAACGCAGGAGGCGCTGAGAAAAGAAAAGCTCCCATAATCCGACCCGACACCAGGGCCTCGCACGCAACCATATATCGCCGCCCGCGCATGAAGATAAGGAGCAATTAGTTGTTAACCCCATATAATCAATGTCCCTGGCTGAGCCGGATAAATCCACCTACGTTAGTTCCCTCCTATCTGGTGCGGAGAAAGACCAATTAAGGTAGGTTCTGCTCCATAATATGGATGTGTTTGCCTGGACACACTTAGACATGGCTGGCATTAACCCCGTACACGCCTCTCATAAATCCACTGTCATTCCTTCGCCAGCTCCCGCTGCATTAAAATTTGGGCATTTCCACCGAATCGACATCATGTTATTAAGGCTAAGTGATAATCTCGGCTGGATTCATCGAGGAAATCAAGTACCTAGAATAGCCGGCCAACGTGAAGGGTAGTCCCGAAAAGGCTTAAATCGAGAGCGTGCATGACTACACAGATTCAACGAGGCATGCCCGAAAGATAGCCTTCCCCTCTACCCCTGATAGATCAGATCATTGATGTGTCAACCAGCACTGGATGTCATTATTTCGGAAGCCTTCCTGATATCATCAAATACCCATGCATCCGACACGAGAAAACAAAATTCTTCATCACCCCATACTAATTACATACCTACAATGTACGTCGCTTTTGCTTAAAAATGCCAGGCAACTTATCAAAGGCTAGTAACCAAAATGTTCAGGCCATTACTAGGAAAGACCATGGAGGTTTATATTGACTACATGCTGGTAAAATCCAAAGAACACCCGGACCATGTCAACACTGCAAAGTAGACTTTCGAATCCCGAGGGTACACCAATGAAGCTCAACCTTCAAATGCGCCTCCCTGAGTCAAGGCCGATTCCTCGGGCTTCATGGTGACTCGTAGGGCATCAAAGCCAACCCCGCTCAACTGAAGGCACTCGAGTCCCCTACTCCTCCTCTGTGAAGGCTACAATAGTCGATTGGTGGTCATCGCCCGGGCTGCCTTATCTCTACATGTGACCGTCTAAAGCCATTCTTTGCTACTCCTCAAGGGGCCAACCGCCCGGTGTGGAATGAGGAATGTGGATGAAGCCCCTCATTGCTATCAAACAAGATTCTGGGCAGTAATCCCTCCAAATTTTCTAGCCTGAAGCCGACTAAACACTCTTCGTGGTACCCAGTACCTCGCATGTCTTAGTGCGTCGTCTCGTCTGCTGAAGATGAGAAGAAAAGGAAGCGCATTTCGGGCCTCGCTCTAGCTAATGGGTTAAGAGCCACTGTTGCTCTTAAGTATGTGCCAGCAGGTTAGGAGCCACATCTGGCCTTTTAAAAGTGCCAACAAGCTATGAGCCACATCTGGTCTTTTGAAAGTGTCAGTAGGCTAGGAGCCACAACTGGTATTTTGAAAGTGCTAGCAGGCTAGGAGCCACATCCGGTCAAAGTGCCACCGAAGCAAGAGCTACACCGGGTCTTTAAAAGTGCTAGTAGGCTGTGAGCCACATCTCTGCCTTTGAAAGTGCCAAAGAAGCTAGAGCCACATCCGGTCTTTTTAAAAATGTCAATGTGCTGGAAAGCCACATCTATCTCTTTTTGAAAAATGTCAATAGGTTAAAAGCCACTGGGTCTTTTGAAAATGCCAACAGTCAAAGCAACTGGGTCTGACACGGGACTATTCCCAAGAATTAAAAATACTTTAAAGGAAATTCTGAATTGATAATACCTTAAAGAAAATTTTGATTACATTATCTAGTAATTGAAAGAAAATGCTTTAAAGGAAACTTATTGATAATACCTTTAAAGAAAATTTTTATTGATAATACCTCTTAAGATGCATAACATTCCACATCCTAAGCACTGGCATCCTATCCAGTTTTTCTAATGCATACGACCCAGCTGCCCCCACTTTAACTATCGTGTATGGCCCTTCCCAATTCAAATGAACTCACGGCTGGTCAGTCAGCCGTGTTTTCAAATACCCTGGCTCTCAAGACTAGCCCCATTAAATGCACGCGCCATACGCCCTCGTTATATAGTTTGTCAATCTTATTGCACGATATTATAAGCACAATTGCACTTTCACTGAAATTGGCCTGTTATATCTAAGTCTTTTGGTGATGGCTTCAGATTAAATTTTTCAGGATTTCCACCAAGTGTGGGCACCCCAATCTCTCAGGGAATTATGGCTTCTAATCCCATAGGTAAGGGCTTAACGACAATATCCCAAACTGATTTCGTCGGTTGTTCTATAAGCCCAAAGAACTCCAAATAGCTCTTCTACCTACTTTCCATCAGCCGAATGTAGACGCTTTTTCAAAGATGTCAAGAGAGTTTTGTTAAATGCTTCCACCTGGCCATTGCTCTGCGACTACCACGGGGTTGAGTACAAGTTTCTGATTTTCAACTCATGGCAGAAATTCCTATATACTCTGCTATCAAACTGTAGCCCACTGTCAATTATTATCGATTGAGGTATTCCGAACCGAAAGATGATATTCTTCCACACAAACTGGACGACATCCCCTGTCTCGGCTGAGGCGGCGATTCAAATTCTTCCAACCATTTGCCAAAATAAATGCGCGGCAACCAACAATAACTCTTCCGAGCCGCGATAGGTAATGTCCACAATATCAATTCCCACTGAGCAAAAGGACCAAGGGCTCGTGGATTATGGTTAGATCTCTCGTCGGCCACTTCGAGTCGGGGCCTGTCGTTGGCAAATGGCCGTGACTTCTCTGACATGCAAAGCGTTGCATCCGCTCTCATGGTCAGGCCAATAATCGTGACGCCCTCTAAATCTAAGTCCCATGATTACTCACAACCTCATGGAAAATCTATATGTCTCGTATCGCGAGACCCATACCCGAGTAAAAATAGACTCTTGGGCCCATAAACCAATACTCACAAAAGAAATATCCCAACTATATTCCAATAGTTCAAGAGTTATAACATTTCTCTTAATACAAACACATATTAAAATTACAATTCTAATATATGTTATACCAAAACATCAAAGCCAATCCCATTTTCTTCAAAATCGCCTCTATGATTTAGGTCGACTTCTAACTCCTCGCACTCTAAAATATCTTCGACAGGCGAGCTATCGCCGTTAGTTGGAATTACCCTAAATTCAAGCATTCCCCACCTAAGTGCATATGCAACATCCAATTTAAACACACACTTAAGTAAATATGATCTTACTTGAATGTCTACGCCTGCTCCTGTCTCGAGTTCATCGACTCCCACACTCGCTCTAAGCCACAGATGAAAACATCATTTTCTAAAACAAACTCATTGCTTCAAAATACACTACCGAGATTCAAACAGAAAAAGACGGGACTGATTCTCCGAGGAGTAATTTGTCGTGAGAACTTCCCGAAATGGGGCCATGTCCTCATCCGAAATGATCCATTGGACCGCCTCCCAACCCCATTCTCCAAAAATCATCCCCGTGAAATTCCTTTTCATAAACATTCTCAAGTTAAAAATTGTCACGCACTCACACCTAATTTCTGTGTTACTCCAAAGGTATGAAATGCATTATGCCATTTCATATCATTCATGCTAATATATTCATATACATATATATATATTAACATATTTAAATCACATACAACATGTTATGTAATTTCAACACAATCCAACCAACATATCAAATATGCATATATTATCAACGTAATCACACCTAAAATGTAAAACAACATCAACCATCATCAAATTAGCTCAATGCAGTTAAATCTCACAATCTCATCTCCAACGTTTACATACACACAATTATATTCCATATAATTGTGTACACATATGTTAATCTCAAGCATTAAACCTATTAATTTCTTTCTGATCTACCAACTCAAGTCATTCACTTCAAACAACTTCATACACACCACACACGGACGTTGTCTAATTCATTACTGTAAACCCGGATCGATTTAACCGTCCCAGCAGAATAAAGGCTGTCCATGGGCAGCCCACTCCACCCAACATCGTTCCACTTTGTGGACCGACTCCATGCCCATTTCCGGTCTCCTACTCACCAAAACACAATTTATTTACACAAATTACAACACAAACACTCCAAATAAATTCCTTACACCGCTACCCGACCGTCCAAATGGGTCCCAAAATTTCAACTCTGCTCCAAGATTTCAGACCACTGGAACGGCCACTCAAGACTCAAACACACAAGCATCACAAACACTTAAATTAGATGGGTAAACAAGCAGGATAAACTCTCTACCTCACCTGGAAATGGTCGAAACCCCTAAAACCTGGCGCCCACACGCCGCCTCACAACAATCTTTCCTTCTACCGCCAAACTGAGGGTTCAATCACGAAGATCTTAGAGAAGTCACTCACTCTCTGATTCAGAAAAATCAAAACCTAGCTTCTGCATATTTCTCTCCTCCTCCACGTTTTGGCCCCTTTGAAGGAGAAGACGACTACTACACTCTTTCGGTCCTTATTATCATTTACAATTCAAATAATACCAACCACGTTCCTAAGCTTGATTTTGACACTGGGCACTATCTTAAATTCGGCCCATTTCCATTCCTCTCTACTCATGCAACATGTGTCACATGAGTACATGTTGTAGGTGACTTTTGTCACATCACATGTCGCTTTTCGCTGACCCGATACTCGATGCCTCGAAACGTACCCGACCGCCTCGTAATTCGATGAAATTCGACCAGAAGCTAGATTTCCACGAGATAATCCCCAAATCTGAAATCCGTTTCGTCATCCGAGATCTAGAAAAATTTTGAGTTTTGACCGAAATTACGATTTTGCCCTTTTTCAGAAAATTGGAATTTTCTCGGGTCTTACAATAATAACCTTACATGGCCCTATGAGCCAAATTTCTGTCGCCAAGATGGTTTCTTCATATTCCTTCGTGCAGTTCTGCTAATACACACTGCCCCTGCTAACTGGTGAGACACTTAAGATACGGCCCGTCTAAAGACCGTTTATATAGCCCATTCACAAGGGAAAATCTAGCTGCCTGGACCTGAATCTTGTGGACTTCAATCCTATTATCTATCAATTCTCCCGAGCTTAAATCGTGCACTATTGGAGTCATCCAAGAAGAACAGGCTTCATCTATTTCGCTTAATTCCGGTAGGTAGCACCGATGATGCCAACTGCAGATAGACAGGAGTAATATCGCTTCTTTATCGGGAGGATGCAGCCTACCACCGCTGCCAGACCGGCTCTTTTCATTCAATCCCTGATATGCTCGCTTCCAAGTCACAAAATTCTCCGCCTTTTCGACCATACTTCAGATACCGACCACGCACCGGTCTCAAGGAAGCTTCATTCTTCGCTTATCATTCCACTCACCGATCGAGTCACTCCGTATGATGAGTTTTTCCGAGGATACGACTTTATGAGGTCGACTGCCAGGATTGCTTCATATTCAGCCTCATTATTGTGACGCGGAAGTCTAAATTTTCGCATAGCATGTTCTATCCTTTCTACTGGGGCTTTACGCTGTGTCGACCCAGCCTCGCTTCGCGAGAAGTCATTCACGCATGATCCACCACCCAACGCTCACTCGGGGTCCACATCTAGTCAGGTAGCTCCCGCTTAAAAATCCGCCTGCTAAGATAGGTCCCTTTAATGCAAGGAGGGTTTATACTAAATATCGAATTCACTTAGTTCAATCGCCCATCGGGCCATCCTTCCTGATAGGTTAGACTTATGTATAGTGTTTCGCAAAGGGAGATTAGTCAACATGATGATAGGGTGTGCCTGGAAATAAAGCAAGCTTCTTGGGCCTACACTGAGGGCTAGTGCCGCTTGTTCGAGACTCAACATACCACGCTTCGCTTCGTATGTAGATTTGCTTAATGGCTGATATCGGGTCTCTACTTTCTGCTGCCTTCTCAACAAAGCTGCACTTACTGAGGCGTCCGACACCGCCAAGTAAAGATAGAGTGTATCGCCTGCCATTAGGCTAGCTAGAATTGGCGTTTCGGTAAGATATTGTTTGATCATCGCAAAAGCTTGGTCACATTCCTCATTCCAACCGGCCCTTTTGGCTCCTTGAGAGCTGCCAGCCGACCAGTCAGTTGCTGCACTCTTTTTCTGGAGGTAGGAGCCTTAAGAGTCCATTATAGCTTTAAGTTGAATAGGATTAGCCTCTATCCCTCTCTAGGTCACCATAAAGCCTAAAATCCCCGCCTTAAACTAACTCGAATGCACATTCTAAAGGGTTGAGTTTCATGTCGACCTTCACAATAAATTTAAAAGGCTTCGCAAATGCTCGGGTGTGGTCAAAGCCGCTCTGATTTCATAAGCATGTCATCGATATAGGCTTCCATGGTGTTGCCCAACAGCGGTCAAAATATCTTAGTTACCAATCTTTGATAAGTTACCCCAACATTCTTTAAGCCAAAAGGCATCACATCTTAGTAAAGATAACCCGGGTATAAGTAATAGGTCGCTTTCTCTCAAGGCCGACCTGATGCATAAACCTGATGATACCTAAAGAATATCTAGAAACGAGTATTTTCGCGCCTTGGCCGCGACATCAACAATTCGTCTATACGTGGCGTGGGAAGCTTATCTTTCGGGGCATGCCTCTGGCCGAGGTCAATGTAATCCACATACTCGCCACTTTACCTCTTTCTTTGAACCACCAAAGACGCCGTCAGCCATTCGGGGTATTTCACTTCTCTAATGAAACTTGCTCTTAGTAAGTTGTCTAATTTTGTCTAAATGATCTAATCTAAGTGATCCCTTATGGAAACGCCACTTTCTATCTTCATCGGTCCGCTACGGGGGATAATATTTAGTTTGTGAGAGGCCACCGTCGAGTTAATCCCAACCATATATCTGAGTGGCTCCAAGCGAATACATCTATGTTATTCAACAACACGAGTCGTAACTGCCCCCTTTCTTCATTGGACAGGAGAGAACCGATGTAAGTGAACTTTTCCGCTCGGGCCCAACGTTATTTTTCCGTGGGATCCACGCACCAAAGCAGATCCTTATCTTCCCCGATTCAGCGATTTAAGTGTGATTGCTAAGCCGTGAGGTCGATCTTCGGCGGATGTCTTTCAAAGTTTTTCTCCCCTCTCTATTCCCGCGCAGATAGTTGATAAAATTATCGCGCGGCCAAATTTAATCATTTAAAAGGTCAACTCCCGCCTAACGTTACTAAATAGCTAACTGGTCTGGTGGCAGTCAAGGGATAGCTTTATCGAGCGAGCCGTGCCCACCCCATTATGGCGTTATAAGGTCCTAAGTCTTCATCTGCATTGAGAACAAACTTGTTGATAGTGAGCCCACTTTTATAAGGCCAACATCTCCTAAGAGTTGCAGAAGTTACACCATTAAAAACCAAAGAGATCACCCATCTGAAGTCTACCACACCTAAAGAAAGCTTTATCTGCTTGAAGGTTGGTAGTTGCAACAAGTATGTTGCACTGCCAAGATCTACCAGTACCCTATGCACATCAAAACCGTTAATACAAAGGGTTAACTATTGCAACAAGTATGTTAATACAAGTACTAGTGCATCATAGTGGGGCACAACAATCCTGTTCGGGTTGACATGAGGAAAGGATATGGGGCCATCTATTAACTTGTTTTCTTCATGTTTGCCTTCCGCGTGGATAGCATTTACCCTTGCCTTAACTGTGGTGGCTCTCAAGAGCTTCCCCTGTTGGCGCTTCTACTAATATCGTCGCCGACGTGCCACCCAATATATAGTTTATAGCTGGTCCGATTTCGACCGGACTGTCACGGCCGTGGATTCTTAACTACACTTGCCACGATTCCACCTCGTGGTTAGTTTCTCTTATATACCTCCTGAGGTGTCCCGCTTTGATCAGCTTTTCCACTAAAAACTTTAGGCTTCGACACCTGTCGGTCTCATGCCTATGATCTCTATGATAATCGCACCGCGAGGATTCTGCTTCTTGTATGATCCAGCTCTATAGATGCAAAACCATTTAAATTCCGGCAGTCGCGAATGATGGGTATTAAATTTCCTCATAAGAGACGTTATGGGGGTGAATCATGGAGCTTCTCTTTTCTATGACTGATCACGAGACCACTTTCTGTCTTTACTTTGTCCTTCCTTGGATTCGAACGGCTTCTTCCCATACGGCTTATTTCCCTCAGCCAAAAGGCTTGTAATCATGAAATTTTGGGTTGCTACACCAATATTGTCCTCCAAGACAGTACCACAATCGCCTGGCATAATTCTCCCATTGTCTCTCAAGTGGGTTTAAAGATAGTGGATCGAAGAAAGGAGTAGATGGCCCAAAGCTTCTCCTGTGTAAATTTTTGGGAGGATCAGATCCATGCTACAATTTATCTCATCTATCGATGACCTGCCCAAACCACCTTGTGAAGTCTCGAATATACTCTTCTTTCGCCGAGAATAGTCCGAAGGAGTCGATGTTCCTCTTTTTCAGCACCGAACAAAGATACTACGATACGACGTCTCTACTCATACCATTGAACAAGTTTATCGAGTTACGTGGGAGTCAGGGAACCGAAGCAACGCAAGCCCTCGCAACCAACAGAATACTTTGCACAATAGTCGGTCATTTTCGGCGTTTAGTATCATCGCCTGGTTATAATGGAGCATATAATTATAAGGGTCAGTGGAGTCATCGAACGTGGCGAAAGTTGGTATGACAAACCCGGGCTGAGTGGAGGCCCATAAATAAGAACAGGCCGCTTCTAATGGCAAAGAAAGCATGTCATCGAGTCTGCGAATTAAGTCTATAGGTGGCATAACGCTATCTCGTATCAAAGCGCAGGATGTATAAGCAAGATTGATACCATCGCGCTGCCGATTAACATCGATGGCATCGCTCCCAAGTGGCTCGAATCGCTGGGCTCGCCCCGCCGCTCTCTCCTTGACCGGGATGCGCCACTAATCCGCATCACCAAGGCGTGGTGATGCTAAGGCCCTTAAGAGATTTAGTCTTTTGTACTCCCTCAAGCATCCTTCGTCTCTCTGCGAGAGACTCAAAGATAGGAACCGCCCGAGGACAACTCAAGATCCGGGCTGGGTACTACACTGTGTTAGTGTGATAATAGCTTCTTCCCTTTATCATAAAATGGATGCGCAAATACCGCTATCTCGTACATCTTTCCAAGATCACGACTTTCTTGGCCCAGCTCAGAATCGGTCATTCTTCCATTGCAAGCGTTTAGCGTGGCCTTACAACTCCTTCATCTGTCTTGCTTACTCCTCTTGTTTCTTCTCCATGTCCTGACGCCAATCGAGGAATTGATCCTCCGCGACAGATCACCTGATTGGTCGACATCGACTCGCCTTTTGAAAATCAATGGAAGGGAATCGACAAAGTTCCAGGTGAAGAAGGGCTACTAGACAATTGTTGAAGCCAAGCCCTTGTAGCCTGTAAACAAGACTTTCTGTTTGATTCCCATAGACAACGCCAATTGTAAGGACCTTGATCGTCTGAACCTTTGGGCATCAGCAGCACAACGTAAACCTACAAAAAGGTGATCCAAATGTCATGTGTCTACACCCATCGATGATTAAGCCCAAGTAAAGAAGGAGAAGAAGATGGAAGAGTTTTGTTACACTCGAACGCTCTTACCTCGTGTGGGAGATCTTCTCGATTTATAGGGTGTGGTTCGTTAATCTTTCCTTAATTTTGGAATAAAATCTCTTAATTTTATGGATAAAATCTCTTCCTTCCTATTAAGGATTAACCTCCTGAGAAATAAGGGATTTGGAAACTGAGAAACTACCATAAATATCTCTTTGCGCATTTTCCTTCATGTACTTATCCATAAATCTAACATCCTGTACAGGTAGGATGGCCTGCCAGGGAATTAAACTCACGATTGCACTGGGTCCCGGGGGCTAGTTCATGGGAAGACACCCTTAACTTTCTTAGACGTGCTTCAAGACTTTCTCGTCTGGATAGTCCCGCCTGGTCTTAACACGACAAGTGGTCTTAGACCGTTTCACAATACGGGCTAAGTGGGTCTTGAGCCCATCAAGTACCGGGTCTAAAGATTATGGACACCACCCACATGGGTTATGAGGTTAGGCAACTCAGACCTCAGGTCAAGCTGGTCTCTGGGCACTCAGTGATCACGTTTCGCCCCTCATTTATAGCAGAAGCCGTCGCTGTGTGGCCCCACTTTATAGTGGGCCCTTGAAATAAAATATTATATATATTTATAATTTATAATTAATTAAATATAATAAAAATTTGGTCATAATGTTCTCTCAAAAAACTCAAGTTAAATGCAATAAAGCTCTCAAAAAGCACTCCCACTTTAAATACACAGCGAAGCTCTCACATAGCCCTACTTCATTAAATGATATGTCTTTTGTAAACTCCTTCAAATCGCTAATTACTCTACGCGATTACTTTCTTTCTATTTTTGTTAAAAAAGCTTAAAACACTCTTTCAACATCCGAGTTTCTCTCCGTTCAAAAATATTGTGCTTCTCTTACTTAAAAATTAGAGTTCCTCCCTTTGCCGATAAAACAAACAGACAAAAAATCTTCGCAGAATCCGATCATGTATGAAATAATTTATTATTTATTTTTTAACGTATTTTTATTTGATTATTTTATATTTTTATCAAATAATAATTTTGTTAGTTTTATATTTTTATTATAATAGCTCAATCAAGAAAGAAGACATGTCTGCTTGATCAAATCTTATCACATTCTCCCATCGTGCTCTATCATTATCGATCTAATTTAAAGTTTGATCTTGAATCTGATATCGACCGAAGTTATTACGCCTACTAAAGATTTGTCCTGATACTTAAAAAGAAAGAAGAAAAGAAAATCGAGGAGTTTTTACAAATCTCAAGTAGAGCTACTGACAAATTTTAAGAATACAAGACAAGCCGATAAAGTGAAATATATGAGTAAGATTCAAGCATTTAAAAAGATATTAACTAAGTTATGAGAATTGTAGTAAATAAAGAAGATTTGGATGATCGTGGAACAATAAATTTTGGAAGACAAAATAGAATGAAGAAAGATGATAATTGTGAGAGAAAATACGAATGAACAACAAGATGATTTAGATACGTTATTCCTTTGCCTGCATTAATATGCATCCAAGCAAATCAAAATTATCATCAAAATTTAATAGACATGTTGGTGAAAAGAGGTCCTCTAAAGTAAAAGTGATAATTTTCCCAAAAGACTGTAAAATAAAAAGATTTCTCTTCTACACATTACACTCGTTATTTATCAAATTCGCAGACTATTTAAAATGGTCGGGTTTACTCAATTTCATTGATAAAGTATTTTGCTTTTGTTGTAAGTTATTTTAAGCAAGAGGAAAATACTTATCAATTAGCTAATGAAGGAACTAATAATTGGAAAATATCGCTTATAGGCTCAAAAGTCATGAAACTAGTAATGAGCACATGCAATATGAGAAGATGATTTAAACTAGAAAATGAGATTACAAAAGAATTTGACAATCGATAAAGCATTACAAGATCAAATCAACAAAGATAGAGAACATTGGAGACAAGTTTTTGTGAGAATAAATACGCTGCTAGCTTTCTTTGCAAGAATAATTTGGCATTTCATGAGTAATCGAGAAAATTTATGAAGAAATAATGAAATTTGGTATAATTGAAATGATTGGTTTCGAGTTTGATCCAATAATGAAAGAACACCCATGATTAAGGAAAAGGAAATTCAATATCATTATCTTAGTCACAAAATTCAAAATGAATTTATACGCGCCGGGCAGTGAAATAAAGATCGAGATTATTAAAAAGTTTAGAGCAAAAATATTTTTCGGGCTTATACTTGATCGTACACCGATATAAGTCATTAAGAACGAAATGTCTCTCACAATACGATGTGGGATGTCTCGCAAGTCCAGCTTAAGGTAGAAGAGTTCTTTTAGAATTTCTGAAAGGAGGATACCCCAGACAAAGATTATTTGATGAATTAATAAATGCTTAAGAACACTTGAACTCGATCTTCGTGATTTAAGAGGTCAAGGTTATGATAGTTCGTCAATATGAAAGGAAAGCATAAAGGTGTACAAAAAAGTATTAGAAGTAACCAAGAGCTTTCACACACCATGTGAATAAGTAGTCTTAATCTTGCACTTTGTGATATGGCAAATTCGTTTCAAAGGCTAAATCTTTTCGGGAATTGTACAATGCATATATATATTTGCTTTCATCTTCTACAAGTCATGGAAAATTTTGCAAGATAATGTAAAAAGGTTTAATTCTTGCTCCACTATCACGTACACGTTAGGAAAGTCAAGTTGAATGCCATATTACAATAAGATTTCAAGCCTGTAAATTAAAAGTCGCTTAACTCACTTTGTGGAAACAAGTGATGATCCTAAGACATTTGTGGATGCTAAAAGTTTATTGTCGATACTTGATTTTCAATTCTATTCGCATTATGATTATATATAATATTTTATCTGTCATTAATAGAGTGAGTAAAATGTTGCAAAGTAAAGACATAGTTATTGATGCCGTTATTAGTCATCTGAAAGCACTTATTTCTTTCTTTGAGACCTATAGAGAAATCGAATTTTAAAACTGATAAGATTATCACAAAGAAATTAAGCCGTCGATGAAATTTGAAACCTACATTTTGTGAAAAGCTTATTATTTACGTAGCAGCAGCTTTGATGAAAATGCTAGTGAAGATTACATTCACCAAGACCCATGTAGAGCGATTATTTCTTATATATAGCCGATCAAGCTATTTCTTCACTCCATAGTAGATTTCAATAATTTCAAAATATGAAGATATTTTGATTTTTTTATTTGATTTACACAAGCTACACATGTATTTACGATTGTTTAAAGTCTGTGCGATAAAGCCTTGAAAATTTTGAGACATACATGACTCGGGAGACATGGGGATGAGTTATTTCTCTCGAGCTAAAGATCGCGGTAGTCAGCTACTGTGCCGAGACCAAAAGAGCGAATCAAGCCGCTAGACCATTCAAAACGACGATTCCCCGCTTTCCAAACGTGATTGATTGCTTACGTATCACTATCGACTACGCCAGCTTTACAACGCTCTACGCAGTTAAGTTTCAAAGTCAGTTTAATCAACCTCATACCTTCCTTCGATCAACAACGCCACAAAGAAGATTTTCTAACTGACTCTAATATACCGTCTTTATCAAAACATATTGTAACAAATCGATTTTAATGGGCTTTTAATTATTAATTTTTATCTAAAAATGCTAATAGAATGAACTTACAAGAAATTTTTATCAATGTCAATATATTTGTTCAATAAAATTATTTTTGAACTTTAAGATATATAGATTTATAATAAACAAAAAATAGCCCTAGGGCCCCTATAAAGTAAGGCCGGCCCTGGTTTAGATAGCGATTCACTACAGCACTGCCTCTTGCTAAGTTTATCTCCAAATAGTCTTTCTCAGTCCTAGTCCTTCACTGATCAGATCCAAAATCTTCATGCTCCAACTTCCTTACTTCAACTGAATAAGCCCCAACAATGTCTCTGCAGTTTGAAGGGCATCATGGATCATCCACGATTCAGTTCTATTGATAGTTGTCAATTTACCGATATCTGGTCGGCTTTTCGGGCCCTTGTCTGCTCATGGTCCTGCAGAGGATGACAAGGGTGTCTTATAGCATCCCTCCACAAGTGCACCTCTTCAGTCTCATAGCTTAAATTCCTGGTATAGACCCAGCAACTTTTGTTGATTTCGGTGGAATAAAAACTTGCCTTGTCCTCAGCTGGCATGTTGAACAACTCCTTGAATGTGCTGCATGCTATCATGGTTGATCACCTGTTTAGATATTCAAATAAAACCGGAAAAGTTAAGCAGTAAAGAATATTTACTGGGGATAAGTTTGATCTTAGTTATTAGTAAGAACCTGAAAGAATCTATATTCCTGGCTAGCTTCCAGAACTTTCTGAATTGTTTCAGCTCGATCACAGGTCTCGGTTTTCACATCACCCACAGAAACACTTCTTGCAAGGAGGAATAATGAGCTCTGCAGGTCTTTGGTCCAGGTGGAAAACATAACTTTTCAGGCAAGGATTGGGAATTAACAGACCAGCTTGAAACAATGCCTAATCTTCTAATGTCAATCTTCATGTGTAGTGGTATGAACTATAGACAACACAGATTTATGATCCAACCACAAGTCCCACAAAGAAAAATAATGTATATTCCTTTCTGGCTAACTTTATACTTCAATATTATCTTCTGATATTATGGAGAAAAATGACATTATATTCCCTTTCCAAACCTTATTCTTTTGCTAAGTCATCCAGCTAGATGTTAACAGAAGATAAATAAAGTGTGCTTGTGTTGTCTATATATATTTACATATTCCCTTTCCAATGCTTCTGAAATCTACTAATTCCGTCTGCTAAATATAAGCAGAAAAAAACAACCAAGGAATATGAGTTTGTGTTTAACTTACATTGGGAATCATTTGTGGCCTGGAAAAGCTAGAAAATAAAAGAACAATTAGAACAACAGAAGTGATTATGTCATGCTTCGATAAAATTCAGGACTAGGATGCAGCTTCAGAGGATACGGCACAAACAGAATTGCGCTTTCTGCTTTACTCTGATCCTCAATTCTACTATACACATGAGGAAAGATTGAGACAAGACAAGATCCCATGAGGATGACCTGAATTAATGACTAGCTGATGATAATTAAAGAGGTTTAGGCAGCAGCAATGAAGTATTATCATGTGAAAACAAGGCTTTTAAGTCATCTACATAATGTGAAACAGAGGATTGGTGGGCTCCTGTCATACTACATAGGCATAATGCTAGGGAAACTGCGTCCTCAGTCTCTTCATTCTCATTAATTTCTTATTCAGGAAACAAACTTTCAATCTTCAAGAGATTTACTCCATAATGGGACTATAATGTCAGATTGGGCTTTTTCTCCCACTTAATCTCTCCATAACACTACAGCTGCATCTTTACATTCACATGTGCAAGCCTTTTCTTCATTGCTTGACTTTTTAAGTTCTTAGGATAATATGAAATCCTTAATTAGGGATTTTCATAACCTGCTCATAATCTCTATTTCTTAAAACAATATGGTATCCCACTTGGGGATTCTCTTATAATCTCTCTCTCTCTCTCTCTCTCTCTCTCTCTCTCTTCTTCAGGACCTGATCAGTCAAACACATGTGTATATCTTCATCACTACTTCCAAATACTCATTTTCCCATAAATCTCCCCTCACGTCCCAACTCTTATGGATCCATTCCACATGCATTTTTCCAGCCATGAATCCCAAGCTCTTGTTTCCATCAAACACCATGAAAACCCAATCTATCAACCCTCCTCCCCTACTTCAGACATCAAGCTTCGATTCAGCCATTGCTGTTCTGGGCATTATGGCCACAGCTTTCTTACTAGTCAGCTACTACATCTTTGTGATCAAATGCTGCTTGGAGCTGGCACCATATTGAACTGCCTGTAAAGATTCTCAAACTCCCAAACTCAACAGCAGAAAAGATCCACTGGATGGAATATTCACCTACCTCTGACCGTGGGCTGGATGAATCATTGATTCACCAAATCCCAACTTTTCTATTCAGAAGAGGAGAGAATGAAGAGGGAAGCTCCCATGGATGTGTTGTTTGTTTGAATGAATTTCAAGAACATGATATGCTAAGAGTTCTTCCCAACTGCAGTCATGCATTTCACTTAGATTGTATTGATATATGGCTGCAGAGCACGCACTATCTCTCTATGCAGATCAAGCATTTCAGGAACAACCCGGTATCGAAACGATCTGATTATTGCTCCAAGCTCTTCCCCCCAAGATCCAGGGCCGTTCAGTGAGGCTCTAATGGGGGGAGATGATGATTTTGTGGTCATAGAATTGGGGGGAGGAGGAGGAGACAGAGGAGTCATACTACCACCAAGACAACAAGAAAGAAATGATTCAAGAGAATTGTTGGTACAATCTAGAGGCCCTTCTCCAACAAAGTTGCAGCAGAAGATGGAGAACAAGAAATCAAGAAAATTTCATCATGTTTCAAGTATGGGGGATGAGTGTATTGATGTAAGAGAAAAAGATGATCAGTTTTCAATCCAACCCATTAGAAGATCTTTCTCACGACTGCAGCAGATCCCCGCTTATTTGACTGTTCAGGAGATCATAAGGCATAAAAACAGGCCTCTCAGTGAGGTTAGTACCAGTCAAGAATGTGATGGCAGAGTCAGAAGGTCATTCTTTTCCTTTGGATCCAGAACTGCAGTTCTTCCAATTGAATACTTGGTATAGAGTTTGAAGCTTTTTTTCTTTTTTCTTTTCCTTTTTTTTTTTTTTTGATTTTTTTTCCTCTGCTTGATATATGGTTTTGAGTTGAAGAAGATGAAATAGTTTCATAAAGAGAATTTTGTGAGTGTAAAGTAATTGTGGTTAGAAGAATTAGGAGTTCTTGCTGAAATGTAGGCATGGAAATGAGAATCATTACTTAACCTACTAGTGCTAGAAAACACCCTTGCCTTGGTTTGAGTTTTTCCTCTTCATGAATGAAAATGATTGTGCTTTCTAAATTCTCATTCTTTCATGCAGGAATGAATGCCTGAGAGGGGGAGTGAGATGGAAGCAAAGTTTAGAGGGGCCCCATCTTTCCTTAACAATTGAGTGAAGTCTCTTTTGGAGCCATCACCATCATTCTTGTCTTTGGTGCAATTATTTTGATGTAGGTGAAAAAAGTCAAATGCATGATTCCAGTTTGCCATTTTCATTGTTTCTTACCAGAAATAACCAGCTTTGTTCCTTCACTTTAGGATCCTGTATCCAGAACTTTGAGAAACAAAGAAAGAGTCTATGTCTATTCTTCTTTTGAAAATATTTGCAAGCCAAAATAATAAGAATAAAGAAAACAATGAAAACACATTTGGTTCCTAGTGTTTTTTTGTTCTGAAAGACATAAAAAACAAAAACAGTTTTCAAAAAAAATAAAAATTATGTTCTCTGTGTTTTTAAGAAAATTTTCAAAAATATAAACTAAACAAGCCCTAAGGCTATATTTGTAAACTGTTTTCTAATACAATTTTGAAAAACAATTTTTGAGAACAATTTTTCAGAACGGTTTTTAATGTTTTAAAACAAAAGTTCATTTGAAAACCTAAAATAGTTTTACCATAATTTTATATTCATAATAAATATGTTTTCAAAATGACTTTTATAAATAGGGTGCTTGGAGAGCCTTATTTACAAATTTATTTCAAATTATTTTCTGTGATGTTACTTTCTTTTCTATAAAAATTATAGACAAGCCAAGAGTTTGAGGTAAAAATAACTTATGATCCCTCTTTAAGCCCATTTTATCTTATTTCAATAAGTTTCATGTAAAAGCTTAAAAAAGCTTATACGAAAACCTAAAAATCCATTATCTTAATGAAAAAAACTATCCTTCTAACAAATTATGTAAAAATATAGGAAAAAATAGAAAACAAATTCAAAAAAAATTATAAAAAATAGGTAAATTTTTTGAAAAAAAAATATGGAAAATAGGTAAAAATATTTTTAAAATATGTAAAAATAGGGAAAAAAAATTCTGAAAAATATGTTAAAAAATAGGAAAAAATTTTGAAAAAAAAATTATATAAAAAATAGGAAAAAAATTCTATTGATGATGGGAAGAATGATATTGATGATGATGTTGGAGATTCAATTGCATAGTCTTCATCAAAAATAAATTGCATGCTTAATGAGACTGTCATAGTAGTTGTCGCACGAGATGCTGCAAATAAGGAGTCAATATTCTCTGAGATTAATAAGGAAAACGAGATGAGGATATTGTGTAATATTGGATGGATCAAATCTAGAAGATTGAATCTTTCTTGGTAAGATTTATATGGGAAGAAGATATTGCACTATGATGAATATGGAATGAAATCTTATTTGTAGAAGACCGGTTGGAAAAGAAAATATTCTCCTATGTGATTAATGTGAGTGGTCAGGTCTTTCTGGGCCTAGGCCTCATACCAATAAGCCCAACTCGCCCGCAGCCCCACCCGTTCGTCCGCCACACAAGTCGCTTCTAAGGCAACCCATCAGATCAAAATCATTAATCGAATCCAACCGCATCTGGCATAACTTAACTCGTCTCTGGGTCCCCAGTCCTCCGGGGCCACCATCCTACCGCATATGGGTGGTTAAGCAAAAACAAATATGTTAAGGAGGAAATTGCACATAAACTATTTATCTACGGATCTCCAAGCATCCAAACCCCATACGCCTCAAAAACATCAACTCTTAACAAGGAAGAATTGGTCTTTGATAAGGAGAAAGTGTATTTCCAACATCTTGAGATTATCCTTCCAAAAATCAAGGATAATTGGTCTTTGATAAGGAAAGAGAGATTTCATCACCAAAATCACGAGATTATCTTTCCTAAAATCAAATACAAATTCAAGTATAAACAAGAACTCCCCAACGAGGGAAAGGTATGCAACCCTAACTGTCATACTTCATTTTTCTTCCTCTCCATCCTTTGGTTGACGAGACGGAGAGGCGATCGCACACCGCCGTCTGCCCCTTTTCTTTGCAGGGTTTATACCATGCCGCTAATGCCTCAAAAGATAAACGAACCAAATACCGACAATTAAGGAAGGATATCAACCAGTGGTGGTGTCACACCCCGATTCCCGATCCAACCCGATTGACGGATCCGAACCAGGTCCGGGGAGCGAGATTATATAATCGGGACTCCTTACTGACCGGCTCTTTCTCGTAGAGTCGAACTTCAGACTGGTTATACAAATAATTTCTGTAATAACAAAAATCATTTACATTTACAAAAGAACTACCACCGGAGTGGTGTCCCTCAAAATCTATACACATATACTGAGTCCCATTTACTTAGACATATACATTTGCTATCTAATACAACACATCAAAGATCGCTTAAGTTAAAGCATGAGCACCTATCTCCGAGCTAGCCTCGCTCTCGTCGATGTGGGATGTCCCGGCCTCTATCCTCGGGTTTCCTACTTCCTTAGTATCTACACGATTGAACACCCGGTGCTGTTTTACGCTTTAGTGGGAACATGCTATGCACAACCACCCACGGTGACCGTCACAAGCTTATACATATGCATTTCATATATCTATACATATTCATATAACTTTTTATTTCTTATCATCTTTACATTCCTATTGCATGTCATATGTTCTTTGTCTTTGACATATCTCCTATTTATACTTTTACTATATTCCTGTGCTTTGTCATCTTTTAATTATCTCTATCGTTCTTAGCACTTATGCATTTCTATCATGTGTTCATAGCATTTTCCATCTATTCATTTAGGTATGTCTATCATATATTCATATCATATATTTCTTATTCTAGTACTTAATATCTGACCTATTATCTTTCTAATGGTTCATATTACATAACTCATTTCGTGTCATATTCTTATACATATATTACTTTCATGCTTATATACTATATCATTTGTTATGTTCTATTTTTCATGTAATCGTTATCATGTACTCGTCTATGTGTTCATGTACTAATTTTTACATAATCGTATTCATGTACCGCTTCATACCGTTTTCCCGTTATACTTTTCATATTACTTTCTCTTCCATGCCCGTAAATACCAAAGAAGGGATACAGAAACTATAGCGCCCGGCTAGCGCTTGTACTCACCGTACGTAAACAAGTTGGTCCATGAGGGCCCGAAGCGCTGGTTATCATTGTACGAGACAATGACCATCAATAAGGGCCCGAGTATGCTGTGGTGACCCTCGTGGCCACCGTGGATCCAAACGGGATCTATCTCATCGACCCAAACTGGCCCTCGATATTTGTATCTATATGCCGCCAAAGAATCGTATCTTCTTCTATGCATGTCTATTTATCCCTCTACTCGTCGACACAGTAACTGCTTTATTACATTTTCTCGTACATATCTCATAAGCATGAATAAATATTGTTATCATGATTGCTTATGCAATATATACTATCATTACTTTAACTGTATTCATTCCCTACATCTGTAGCTTCATATTACTTCTGCCTTTACATTTCTCTTATAATACATATATTCCTATATTTTTATCATGCATGCATTTACCTAATTCTTATATTCATATATGCCTATCATTCAGGTACATGTACTCATTCCCGGTAACATCTTTATATCTTGTTAACTTATATCTTCATACTTTATTAGACTATCATATCTATGACATATACCTATACATTTATATACTCAGACAGCTTTACTTTTTACTTTATTAGATCGTCCCATTCCGTAGGAGTGTAGAACATAGACTTCTTTTTTAATACCCTTAGGTACCCTTCATGTCCAACCTATTTACTTTTTTATCATTTTTTATTTAGATACACACGTATAAACATTCGCTTGCTTGGACTGGAGATAAAAAATGAATGAGACTCGGTACAATATATACCCGAAGATACAGTACAGTACGGAACATAGACATGTCTGCCCACATAATAGAAGTGTAGAAACACTAGCAGGAGTGCCAAAGCACTAGTCATGTATACGCAGTATGCCCACGTACAGAAGCCGCTGTGAGCACTAGCAGGAGCAGCCGGCCACGATCATATATGTCTTATCATTCAATATCCAAATCTTAGGTAGTCATATAATTATAATGCGGTTCTCTCGAGCTTATCATTTATTCTTTTCTTCTATACTCTCTATATATCAAATCTTACATCTATTACTATTTCTGTTCATATATCTATCTCTTTTCTTATCATGTATTCCACTGACTTTACCCAAGCGATTAGTACACTTGGTACAACGATCAAATTTTTAGATGTGGATACCGAATGCCATTAAATATCATATGGTTAGATTCTAGACTCAATGAGTCCATAGAGTCCAAAAACACCTGAATCGGTTCTGGACGGCTGAGTTATGACCTTCCGGGCTGAGGTCATACGTAGTCAACCCATGAGCCGAATTAATCGGCTCAAATTTCGACCACTCCGTGAGCCTGCCTAACACCTCAGTCTGACACCTAATATCCTCCTCATGCATATGAATGTATTCTTGACTCAATGGGCTTTCTATAGAGTCCAAGAACACCCGAAACGGAGTTCCGGATCTAAGGAGTCTGCGACCTTCCGCTGGGGAGGTCATACGTAGTCAAATCATGAACTGGCCGAGCTGACCTGACCTGGCCGAGCTTGGTCTAACACCTCGGTCTGACACATTCTATGCTTCACTGATATATGAATGGATTCTTGACTCAATGGGCTTTCCATAGAGTCTTTTGGCCTAAGAACACCGTAAACGCAGTTCTGACGAAGGAGCATGACCTTCCAAAGTCGGGAGGCCATAATGTAGTCAACCCGGGCACTAGCCGACCGAACCGGCCGAGCCGACCGATCTCTCTGAGCCCCTGGCCTAACACCTCGGTATGACACCTAATATCCTCTTTATGAATATGAATGGATTCTTGACTCAATGGGCTTTCCATAGAGTCCAAGAACACCCGAATTGGAGTTCGGACGAAGGAGTTATGACCTTCCAAAGTTGGAGGTCATACGTAGTCAACCCAGACAAGCTGACTTGAACTGGCCGAGCTGACCTGACCTCGGTGAGCTCGGTCTAACACCTTGGTCTGACACCTAATATCCTCTTTAGGCATATGAATGGATTCTTGACTCAATGGCCGCATGTAATCCAAGAGCACCCAAATCGGTTCGGGATTTAAGGAGTTACGACCTTCCAAAATCGAGGCCATGGCATCAACCCAAATTTAGCCGACCGAATCGCCGAAATGACTGACTCGGTAAAGGACTATAACTGTCTACGAGGTCCAAATTGAGAAATTAAAATCCTAACATCAAGTTCATTGATGGGCTACAATTTATCGAAAGGACTTCATCGAGACAAATTCTTTATTTATGAATTAAAACCGCTTAAGGTCCCGCTAATGCGTATGATCAAACATGTGCAAATTTTCTCGTTCAATCCTCGGCAACTAGACCTTTCCCATAACACATCTATAGAAGCCTTAGAGCTGTTCTTAACTCAACCCTAACAAGAAATGAGTTTGGGAGTTTCCAAACCCAAACCATAGACAAAAGAAAGGGTTCCAAACCATGTATCTAAACTTTCTATACCCAAACTAGACTTCCATACACACACACACACACACATAGTTTCCATACAAATATTCATAGTTCCATACAAAAACCATACCTCACCCCATACACTTATAGCTTCCATACAAATACTCATAGCTCCATACACCTCGATCTTTTCCTTTTCCTTCTTTCTTTTTTCTTTCTTCTTCTTCTTCTTCCTTTTCTTCTCTTCTCTCTTATCCGTTTTTGCTCTTCTTTTTCCAAGACCAAAAAATAAGATATTTATTTCTTGGGCTTTTATCCTTATTTGATCTTATCCCCTTGCTTCACTTTTTCTCTCTTGGGAGCATCCTCGACCTCATCCAAATCAAACGAGAAACTTCCTCCTTTCCTTCAAGCCACTTGTCTTTTCCACAATTTTTCTTTCCTTATTTCATTCTAATATCTTTCTTTTATTACTTCCCTTGGTCCTCCAACTCTCTTTTTACTCTTAATTTAACTGATGATATTCCTACTTAAGATACGAACTTATTATATTTAAGTGTAGACTTCTGGGTCATGAATTGGTAATTTATTAATTTACCCTTTAACTATCAGATTATCAATTCCAAGTTCTCGCTTTTATTTTATTTTTATCTTTTAATTTATTCTTGATAAATATACTTTATCTTATTATACCCTAAACATATTATAAAACCGCAGGTGATAATTCGTGTGTTACAGGTAAGCATGAGGGTAAAACTGGCTTTTGGAAAATATAGATTTCACATATAGTTGATTCTCAACTTCGTGCTTAAAAAGGTGCAGTAGAAGAACTTTGAAGTCGATCGATTAAGCACACCAAGGAGGACTTTTAGAGAAGTTATCTCAGCAGAAAGAGAAGTTGCAGGTATTGCACGAAACCTTCATGGTGAGCAATATGCTTACTCCACTTGGGTTGGAGTGATTGAACGCTAATGAACCTGGATGTGTATGGGAAATAAGTGGAACTTATTTCAATGTTTCTTTATAGGATAGTTAGGAGAAGACGGTTATGAGGAAGGGGGAGTCTTGTCTCACTTAAGTCCAACATGTAAACTAATTGATATATAGTGAAACACCTTACATTCAGCTTTCTCCAAATTCTGGACGTAGACATACTCATCAAATCAAAGAACCAAACCTCGCCTCCCATGTGTGTGTATGTGCATAATCTTTTCTATTTTCTTACTTCGTACACAAATTAACTCTACACACTATCATAAAAGAGTTTTCTATTACACTTATGACAGTGTCTCACCAATTGATTCAGCATCTCTAGAATCATTGTCATAACAAACAGTCATTAATTTTTCAGCTAATTTTATTGATTTAGAATTTGATGGAGATACATAAGTGTTTATTTTGTTTTGGAACTTAGAATTTTTGTGATGATGGGAAGCATTAATAATGGTTGTTATTTTGTTTTGGAAATGTTTGTGATGATGCTTATCTAGTGACGCTTTGATGCTTTTACTTTATTATATTTATTATTAGATAAAAATTATAGACAATATTAGTGAGATATATAATTTTTATTTATATTAGGTAAGGTGTGCATCATTTTAAAAAGCCCGTGCCTCAAATGCGCCTTGCGCCTCAAGGCTCCAAAGCTTACGCTCAAATATTCTTTAAATAACTATTAGCCTACGACATCACTTTTCAATTTATAAAAAGTGTCTCAAAGATTTTAATGAAAAAAACCTGTAATATTTTAGCTTTATAATCACTTGATGCATATGAAACAAAAAATGAAGAGTGATATAAATTGCCTCATTAACTATTTTTTATACTGTAAAATTACATTCAATGATAAATATTTTGAGTATACAACCTAATCTTTACTTTATTTTTAATTTTTTATCATTGCCATGATATATATATATATATATATATATATATATATATATATATATATATATATATATATATATATATATATATATATATATATTATTAATTTTTAGTTCTTTAGTTTTTTTAATTTTTTAAAAATTATGACAAATGCTTATTTATTTAAATAATTCAATTTTTATAAGTTCTACGATGCATTTCGCACTCAATCATATAAGCTATTGCTGATAATACATCTAAACACCTTAAATAATGCATAAACGTTTTTTAAAATACGACTGCTCACAAATAAATTTTTACTGAATAAAGATTTAGCTTACATAATCTTTATCTAATAAACTCTTATAAAATAAGGTTCTTAATTGCATTGTTTAATTAAATACATTTATACCTCATTTCTTAAACAGTTATCAATAAATAAATAAAACAAACAAAATAGTTAAAAAAAAAAATAAGCTTTTGGAAACACCTTTTTCATTTTCAGGTTATAAAAATATATGCATTAACAGAAAAAAAAAAAAAACTTTGAAAACAGTTACCAAACAGACATTAAATTATCATGCATAAATTAAAGACCAGAGCCTCTTTAGGGAGATAGCCCTTGAAGAAGAAAAATAGCATAATAAAGTGCTTGGAATGAATTCAGATTACATGTTTCTTGTTGAACTTAGAAGGTTTTTTCTGACCTGCAAATATAGGAGCAACTTCTTCTCTTTTGTGGTGGTGAATGAGGACAGACATCCTGGCTCACATACCTTCATATAAATTGAAAACAGAGTGTAGGACAGAAAATGACCATTCCATGAAAGCCAGTAAGACCTGACTCAATGGTCAAGGGTTTGGGTGAACATAGGAAGGGGGAGCAGGTCCGAGTCCCAACAAGACAAATAATAAAAGAATAAAAAAAGAATATTTACCTATAAAAAAAATGACCAACCATTCCATAGAGCATACCAGAAGGTGGGAAAAAGGTAATGTGATGTCAAACAGAGCCCAACTTAGGATTTGAGCCAGGTCAATGGAGAATCATAGAAATTTCCAAAAGCAACATGGTCTTCATTTCATTATGACAAAATTAACACTCCCCCACTCTTTAAGTTTCTTGCAAATTACTCAATATATCAAATCCCCCAAGATTGTTTAAATTTGGTTTTATATGGATGGAATGCCACAATTGTTTCCCTGATAAGGTGAGACAAACAGCAAGAGTTCAGGATAAGATGAATCTGATTAGGATATGTCCAACTTTTACCTATAAGCCTTGCAAATGCAGGAAAACAAGTCCAACACCTTATAAAGAAGTTCTTTAGGTTTCCCCAAAATGGATATCAATGAAGATCAAAATTTTTGAGCGTCTGCTTAGGCACCTTAATGAAGTCTAAGCCAGTAGCTAAATTACTATATGCATTACAAAGATACCAAATAAGCGAAGCCGTATCCAGGAGATAACTCAATTGTTGTGTCAATGTGCTACATTTGATCGCTTTTCATCAACTTGAAAGTTTCTGGTTGGAGAAGACCCGCTAGAGTGCAGTAAAAGGCCTTGTAACAAGCTTCATTTGAGGATGCACCACAGCTTTGCTCCCAGCTTCCCAGAGAATCCGTTGGGCTTCTTTGACTTCATCTTCAGCACTTGGTCCATGGCCTTCCCACGCATCAATCACTTGCTGCTGGAACTGAATTGCAAGCACATAGCTACACCATGCAAATAGTAATAAAATTTCAGGTTACACATTTCTATCCACAACAGCAAATCAAATACTCGAGTCAGTATTCTTTTATCTCAAATTTTATGTGGTTTAATTGATCAAACAGAAAAGTGAATACCCACATAAAGAACTAAGATGCGCTCACACAGCTCAGCAGGTGGCCGCATTAAGTACTAGCAGTATACATATATACAATTATAGTTTGAGTTCTCAGCCCAGATTGACATTAAGTAGGAGAATTTCCTCAAGAAACCATTTCTAGGCTCTATCCAGGAATCCTAATCCACTTAGCAACACAATGTTCCAAATCTTATGGCAGGGAGAAAGGGGCATGATTTGGTAATCAATGAAAATATAAGAAAGAAACTGCGTTGGAAACAGATACCCAGTAAGAAAACAATTCATTCAAGTATAAACAAATCAGTCTAAATATACCCAAATCCTCTTTAAAAAATGAAGTGATGAATGTCATTCATAATAAAGACTAATTTATCTCAAAGGTAGCTAGAAAACCAACCAACCAACAAACCTCTAGGATCACCTTCATACATTTGTGAAAACGAGTCAAATTAAAAACGATTTAGTTATATAATTAGAAGTTAAGTTTCCCACCTTATAGGGGGAATTCAGCAAGACGGAAAGGTGAATGGCCATTGCAGAGGCTTTACACCCTTGTAGATTTAGGCCCTTCAGATGAAAACAGAATGTGGTGGTCTCAGAACAGTCAGCCATCAAAATTAACTCTTAGTGATCATTTTACCTTTAAATATTTAACGGTAAAAATCCTGATGAGACCCACTTGGAGATTTCCAATGCCATCCATAGTGGCTTTCTATAGCTAGGAAGCTATGATAAAAAAGATCTTGCTAATGGACAATTTCATTTAAGAACTTCTGTTGTAAGCAACTCCAAGGAAGACACTTTAATGAACCAGCAGTCAGCAAGTCAAGAAGTTTCATTACATACAAAATACAACATAGCATAGAAGTCCCCAAAGCAAGGTCAGGAGAAGACATTTTATCACCTACTGCCTAACATAAGCTTGGTTTTTGAGGATCCAATATTTTTCCTGCACCAGTTTTACCAAAACTCAATTGCAAAGAAAGAAAAAATCATAACCAAAAGCCATGTCACTGAGGAAATAATTGGGTCAGAACATGGAAAATAAATGTAAACTATGTAACATTATCAAGGAAAACATTGCATTAAACATGGCAATAAGAACACTAGTCAGACATAGATCCAGTCCCCCCAATTTCTCAGCATAGGATAAATGCATCAAGAAACTGAAGGGCCTGATCTGTCATTTACTGCAAAAGTCCTTTGATGACTGATAAAGAAAAGCCAAAAGGAATGGAGGAACTGATAGAGAAAATCCAAAAGGAGTGGAGGATAAGACACTTGGAGAACCCAAGCATAACCAACCTGTCTGGCAGGTATATTCTAGAAAGAAAAAAGGGGACACGTGGAGAAAGGAGAGAGGACCAGCTGGAAAGCAAGAAAATGGATTCAGTTATTCAAAAGGGGAGGAGGATGCTGTGTGAGGGAGGGGAGAAGTGGGAGAAAAGGGGCAAAGACCCTGGGCTGTGTTGCATCATAGATGTTTTTGTTTTATTTGTTTACAGTACCTTTTATAGCTACTTGATGTTCTTCTTTTGATGGATCTAAAAATGATGGTTGATGGAAAACAGTAAGGAGAACTAGAACAGAATTTACCTAAATTTATCTTGTCTTATTTTCTATCACCAGTCCGACCTACCGGATGGTTCCTGAGGGAACCATGGAGACTAAAACTTAGGCTCACTTGGATGCTCAAGATGACCACATTCACCATTTAACCAGTCAGCTTGAGGCCCTACGATAGAGCCAGGAATGCCATTATTCACTGAGGGTCAGGACAAGTTCCAGGGAATGGTAATGCAATGGATGAAAAACCTAGACAAGCAACAAGCAACAGCAGACAGCCATGGCAGTCCTGATACCTTCACTGTTCTTCCCACCTCCTCTACCCCCACCACCCACACAAACACTGCAGGGCATCCCCCTCACGAATATACACAACCTTTGCAGCCACCATACTACTTCCACATGACAAAACAGGTCAAGCTTCCCCATTCTGAGTTAGATCCACGAGGATCGCTAACAAGGGTAGAAACATACTTTCAAATACATGCCACTCCTGAGTATCATAAAATTCCCTTGGCTCACATATGTATGGAAGGAGTTGCCATCCATTGGTTCTCTATGCTTCGTGAAATGACTACCGATTTGTCGTGGACGATTTCAAGAAGGAGCTCATGAACCAATTTGGTGGGGTGGCAAATCTCAATCCCTATGAACAACTAGCTGCCCTACGTCAACGGGGTGCGTTGATGAATACATCGAAAACTTCGAACTTGTAGCATCCATGATTTCAAGGGAAACGGAAACAATGCATCTCAGCAACTTTATAAATGGGTTAAGAGAAGAAATAAAAATTGGGTGAACTTGTTGGGACCAAAAAAACTTGCCTCACGGCCTTCACCACAGAAAAAATGCTGAGTTGAGACCTTCTAAGGAAAACGCATCGAGCAACAGTCCCCGACCTAGGGCTGATGTGGAGATAGGGGAAGATGGCCACGTGACCAACCACACCCCATTTAAAAACATGGGTTATTCAAAACCGAGTCAAGTTGGGTCCCCAACAACCCATAACCCGCAGGATATAACACCCTCATTTGATCGCCCTAGGGCTCCCACACAACCTCCCACCCATACTTCCTCTCTCAGCCTCATTAATCCTACCTGGCATGTGGGGTTTCAAACACCTGACCTAATCGAAATGGGAGTGACTGGGGCCAAAAGTATTATGCTTCAAATGTGGCCAGCCATTCTCCCCGCAACACAAATGCCCTGACGAGTCAATGACGATGGTGAAATCATTCCTTCTCACCATGAACCAAACGATGGAAAAGCCCGAGAGGAAGGAGAATGCTAGATCCTAGACTTCATGGGTCTGGCCGACACTCCCATCACATCCCCACAAACCCTAAAGCTACATGGAGTACTATAGGGGATACCCATTCAAGTCTTGGTCGACAATGGAGCTTCTCACAATTTCACATCCCGCAAACTGGTGTCAAGGTTAGGGCTCCCCATCTATCTTTTTTTGGGAATACAATAAGGTTGGGTAACGGCCATCGGATCTGGGTTCAGGAGAAATGTGAGACTATGGATGTCAAAATGGGTGATTTTTCCTACAATTTATCAAAGCTTTGGTCTTTGAATTGGGCAATTTGGACATGGCATTAAGATATCAGCTGAAAACCTTAGGTGAAGTCATTCATAATTGGAGGGAGTAATCCATGCGATTTAAACAAGGAGAAACATGGGTGGAATTGAAGGCCAATTCTTCAGCTTGGGATCCCCCGATCTCCTTGCAGTTTTGGTTGACCAAGCAAACATGGCATTTTTTGGGGCAGATTTGGACAGCTAATGACCGGAATCCAACATCAATGGGAAATCACAGACTGCATTCCTCACAGCAGCAATAATTGTTCACCTTGCTAGAAAATTTCTAATCCATTGCCAGAACAAACCAGCAGAGAAAGCAACATGGGAAGAGGAATTAGTATTCAGGAGCAAATCTCCTACTTTCAGTCTTGAGGACAAGACTGCTCTTGATGAGCAGGATAGTGATAGAGAAAATCCAAAAGAAGGAATGGAGGATAAGACACTTGGAGAGCCTCTTGAGAATCATAAAATATTCTTAGGATATTCTCTGGTTTACTCTTCCTTTCGTACACATTTTCCTTCCTCAGATTTTATTTCCGTTTCGTTGCCTTCCTAACCTATAGCAAATAGTAAGACCTATGCTATATTTTATTCACTCACTCATTCAATGTTAAAAAGATTCTTTCTTCTCTCTCATTTCAGATCAAAGCCATGATTAGTTATGGAGTGAGCCTTCTTTTCAGACAATCATCTTCTTTGTCAGAGCTCCAACGGACCTTCTTCGACGGACCTTCTCCAATGGACCCTCTCCGATGGACCCTCTCCAATGAACCCTCTCCGTTGGACCTTCTCCAACAAACCTTCATTTGACCTTCTAACATGTCTTCCAAATGGACCCTTTCGCGTATCTTCCTCCGCTTGAACCTTCTCCGACTGACCTTTCTCCGACGCCCTCTCCGAATGGACCCCTCTCCTAGCTTAAGCATGTGAATAAAGCCTTGTGCCAGATATGACTATATGCTCCCACTTGAGGGGGGAGGTTAGAATCATAAGATATCTGTGAATATTCTTGCCGATCTTCCTTTCTCACACATTATTTTCCCTTCATTTCCTTGTAATATTTTATTTGTTTTCGTGTCTTCCTTCTAGCCTATAAAAAAAAATAAGAGGACTCTCCATTTTATTTATTCACTACTCATTCAATAAAGAAAAGCATGATTTTTTTCCTTATTTCATAGAGTCAAGTATAACCAGCCTACTTCTGGGCAGGTATATCTCTAAGAAAAGGGACACGGGAGAAAGGAGAGAGGACTAGCTGGAAAGCAAGAAACTAGATTCAGCTATTCAAAAGGGATAGGATGTGAGGAGCAGAGAAGTGGAAGAAAAGGGGGCAGAGACCCAGGGCTGTGTTGCATCACAGATGTTCTTGTTTTATTTGTTTACAATACCTTTTATTGCTACTAGATGTTTTTCTTTTGATGGATCTAAAAATGATGGTTGATGGAAAAGAGTAAGGAGAACCAGAACAGAATTTACCAGAATTTATCTTGCCATTATTCTCTGTTTTCCATATTGTTAGCAGTGAACTTCCTTTGAAACCCAGAATAGAACTCTTAGTTTCTATCAGTGACAAGTATATTTATTCAAGGGAAGTACACAACATAGTCACCTCTAAGTACAAAAATTCACTCTTTAATTGTGAAATAGCACCATGTTAAGAACCAACCATTCTCACCATAAAACAATATCTAGCTAAAAAACCAGTATGTGAAACCACAAAAACTTTCATCATATTTCCATTTTGATGGGAAACTTCCCTTGTATTAGAAGTCCCCAAATTGGACTTTGTAAACAATGTCTAAGGTCCACATCTACTTTCTCCATTTTTTAAGGAAAACAAAGTAAAATATTAGACACTCCTAGCAAATGGGCGAACGGAGTCTGCACCAAAAGGCAAAGAAACAAGAAGAGGTGCAGAAACAAAAATACACTTCTCCCCTATTTGCAAACCTTACTAATCAGCTCAAATCTAATACTGACAGGTACACCTCCATTAGACCTTCTTAACCACTTTGAAAAACTTATTAAAAAGGTTTTAAGTTCTTGATCCAAAGGCTCCCAGCAAATGTCCTTCACCTCTCTCTTCCAAATAATTCAAAATAAAAACACAAAGTGCCAGCTTCCATGTTTTCCACTCTTCCTACCGAAGGATCTATGCCAACTTAAAAGTAGCTTGCTCCTCCCAAAGAATCTAGGCATTCATACTCATTCCAAAAAGAAGGAGAAGACCAGCATCCATGGCATTTTTGCTCTAGCATTGAATGAAGGAGAATGTGCCACATGGATTCTTCCTCACCTTTGCACATAAAACAACTTTCACCAAAGTCCATCCTCTCCTTTCAAACTGGCTATATCAAAAGTCCTTTTCAACCTACTTCCCAAGAAAAAAAGCTCACCCATTTGTTATAAATAAATCCATCAAAAAAGCTTCTATATCCTATGCTCCATCTAAGAATTTTTTTTTTTTTTTTTTATCAGCAAAAAACAGATATTATAGATGAAGGGAAAGTTCCCATAAGTACACAGGAAGTGGACAAAAGGAACCACCCAAGCGAAACAAAAGCCAAAAACTAATTCCTTCCGCTTACCCAACTGGGTTAGGAATTCCACAACAGAATTCGTTTTGTCCTCCCTATACATGTTAGCCTGGCCCACAAATTAAGGCCATAAAGTTAAATTTTTTGATTTTTTTTATCGGGCAGTTCCTCGTTTCTAACACCAACCTATTTCTAAATTCTCCATGTGGTCCAAAATAGGCACAGGTGCAAATTCTAGCCGTATTCTTTGCGCTTTACTCCACGGCTGCCTCTGCCAAGCTAAAAGGGTATGAAGCACCGACTTCGGAAAGACCCAGCTAGTTCCAAAGATTGACAAAAAAAGATTCCACAACATTTTAGCACTTTTACAATGGATTAGTAAGTGATGTATATTCTCCTCATCCTCCTCGCACATAAAGCATCTATTTACCAAAGTCATTCCACGGCGTTTGAGTTGGTCCAAGGTGAGTACTTTGCCCCAAGTAGCTTCCCAAGCAAAAACTCTAATTTTTGGAGGAACAACAGGATTCCAAATCAGACGATAGGGGAAATCAATGGCAGGGGAAGGGTCGAAACCTTTATACATACTCTTTACCGAAAAGCCTTTTCTCAGCCATTTTTCAAAAGGAGCCCATCCTCGAGGGGCGAATAACCTCATGGAGGCAATAGGAATTCCGTGCCCACCCCCAGTCACAGAGGTCCAGCAGTCGGGGACCAACTCCCAACCCCCCTATCTCTATCCCAAATGTCCGTAATCTCGTCTCGTTTAACGCCAAATCGAAGCAGAAGGATATCTGGAACAAGCGGTGGCCTCACCACCAAACATCTTTCCAAAAATTGATCCTCCTACCATCCCCCAAGGGAGAAGGACCGCATTTTGGAAAAAAACTGTCATTCTCTTCCCTAATTTCCTTCCATAAACTAGCTAGTCCCATAACCTCCTCTAAGATCACGAGTATGCCAACCATCAGGAGACTCACCAAATTTACTACCAGTCCTTTCTCCAAAGCTTAATTTCTCTATTAAGCCAGAAACCGCCAATTCCACTCACCGAGCAACGCCTTGTTCATCTTCTGGTAGTCTTTATCCCAATGCCCCCTTTCTCTTTCTTTCTATAATAATAAATTCGGCCCAAGCAACCTACCAAAGAGACTTTCTTGTCAAGGTCGCTTCCACCCCATAAAAACTGTCTCTGAATCCTTTCCAATCTAGCACACACTTTCAGGGGAGCTCGGAAAAGAGATAGATGATAACCTGGTTATCGATTGAAGGAACTCCTGACGAGTGTGGCTCTTCCGGGCCTTCAAATGTAACAAGCTTCCTGTGATGCCAATCTCTTCCGAAATCTTCTTTTCTACCGAATCCCAAACACTAGTGCTTTATGTTCGCTCCTAAGAGGCAGCCCTGTGAAAGGGAAGGATCCAACTTGCACCTGCTTTTGAGGCTAACTCCTCCATATTAGCCACTGGACCAATGGGGAGGATTTCACTTTTGTTTAGATTTATTTTCAAACCCGAAACCGCTTCGAACCACATCGAATCCAAATTTTATAAACTTTAATTCATCATCACACCCTCGCAAAGAGTAGAAAGGTCATCTAAGATAGAGGAGGTGGGAAATAATCAAATTTCTTCCCTCTCCCGTCGCAACTACACTAGAGATAGTTTCACCGTAGCGACGCAACAACAGCCTTAGAGTTTCCATGCCGATGACAAAGAGATAGGGGGATAGGGGGTCTCCCTGTCTCAAACCCCCGGGAGCTAGGGAAGAAGCCAGCGGGATCCGTTGACAAGGACAGAGAAAGAAGCTGTGGAGATGCACCATTTGATCCAACTCAACCACCTACCACCGATCTTCCCATGACCTCGGAACAAAACTCCCAACCGATGGTGTCGTAGGCTTTTCTTTATATCCAGCTTGCGTGATCAAACCACGCTCCTTCCTTCTCGTGGATGAGTCTACCATCTCTATCATGTATCAAAGATCGTATCCAAAATCCATTTCCTCTACAAAGGCGCTGGGACTTAGAAATTACCTTGTCCAAGACTTCTTGATTTTGTCACAACACTTTGTCAAGATTTTGTATAAGCCACCCACTAGGCTTATTGGCCTTAAGTCCCTAAATCTCCATAAATTGCTTTCTCGGGAATTAATACCAGAGTTCGTGATTTAGTTGTTTAACAAATCTACTCCCGTCATGAAATTCCTCGAAAATCCTAGAATCATTTTACAAAGTCCCAACCGAAAGACCAAAAGGCTAGTGCGGAAGGCTGCCAGTCCGGGGCCTTTCACTCGTTAAGACCTCGAAATCGCGCCGCATTTCCTAAAAAATTTCCTCCAAGCCTAGCAAATTTCCTCATACCCGATCTCATCGAGGGCTAAATCAGAAGGGAGGGAGCCAACCACTCCAAATATCGACAAAGAAGTTTTAAGTTACTTACTTAAACCTTCTCCTTAATCTCAAATTTCCCATCAAGCTTTCGTCGATGTCGATGCTTTTAAGGCAATTTCTTCTCCTATGGGCATTACCATCCCGTGAAAGAACCCCAGCATTCTCGTCCCTTCTTTCTTCAACCAAGTCTCTCCTCGATTTCGACGCCTCAGAGGTCTCCTCCATTAGCCCACCTCTTGAAATCATCTTTGGCCTTAGCCCGATCCTCGGCTTCCTCGAGACCCAGACCCCTTTCCTTCTCACCCCAGAAGCTCACCCTACGAAGAGCATCCTTCTTTTGAGACTCTACTTTACCAAAAACCTCTCTGTTCCAATTCTTTAGTAAACCTTTCAAGGCTTTTAGCTTTGCAGAAAGGATGAAACTGAAAGACCCATGAAACTGTAGATTCTGCCACCACCCTTTTAGAATCTCTTTAAAACCCTCATATTTCAACCACATTAATTCAAAACTAGTGCGGACACCTGCTCTAACACCCCTTGTGTCCAACATAATGTAGCTGACGCAGACTGTCTAAAGTGTGCGGCCTCCGATCACTCCTCGCATCGGGCTCTCCCAACTGAGAGACATACAAGAAATCTATCTAAGCGTGACATTGATCTTCCATTGAAACCGCCTCGCTATGTAACGTCCTCCCGAAGAGGAGGTCTCAACCTGTGTCATTCAAAGACATCGCAAACCTTCTCATGGAGTCAGAAAATCCTGAATTTCACCCTGGGATCTTCGTTAGGGAGAAAGAATCTCATTAAAATCGCCTCCTACACACCAGGGGTTTTCCCAAAGGCCCCTAATCGAACCTAGCTCTTCCTGCAAAGACTTCTAAGCCTTCACAACTCCGCCATACACCCTTAAAAACTCCATTGGAAAACCTAATTCGCCTATTCTAAACAGTAAGAAGCCGAGAAGCTACCAAATTCCACGACCTTCCAAATTGATTCTTCTTTTATCCCAAAGAAGAAGAATACCCCCCGCGGACCCCTCGGCATTCAAAGCACTCCAGTTCAGGAACCGACCCACCCCAAAGCTACTAATCATACCAATATTCATTTGTTGAACCTTGGTTTCTTGAAGACAAACTAAGTCCACCCTATTATATCTGAGAAAACTCTTGATAACTCTCCTTTTGATCGGGTCATTCACGCATCTGACATTCCAAGAGAGAATTTTAATCTTCATTTTAACTTGTATAGTTCCCCTATCTCTTTCCACCCGTCCCTCGCTTAGTCTTGTTCTATTATAATTGATCGGTCTAATTCGCTTTCTTAATTCCCACGCTTCTTTGACATCATCAGCACTTTTCCCTTTGCTTCAGTTTTTTGTGCATTGACTAAGTTTCTCACTGCATCTCCTTTTCAAACCCTTAGTAAACCCAAGGAAATCGCTAAATTCTCGCTAAACAGCCTTTTCCCGCCTCCGATCCCAGAGCTCCCATGCCTCATTTCAATCTCATCTCTGTCCGGCGGCAAGCCGTCTGAGCCCCTCCTTCTTCACCATTAACGCGCCCGAAAATCCACTCCCCATTCCCATCATTACCGCCACTCAATTCTTACTTGTCTAAGTCCTCTTCCCGCACTTCCCCCAAAGCCGTAAATGTCCCCCCCATAACAGGCGGCCAAAAACAAATAAGGGTCAAGTGGATCGTGAGCATAGAGGCTGTCATCGCACTGCACCTTTGAGACTTTCATTTTCCCGACTGCGGGTCCTCTTGCTCTCACCAGCCTTCCCAATCAGGTATGACATTCTCCTCGATGCCATCAAAGCAAGAAACATTTGCGGGTTTGCCGTAGTAAAAGACCTTAATCGCACTAGTCTTACTCAAATTCCCATCTCCCTTCCATTGCCTCGCTACAGTGTAATTCCACAAGAGCCCAAATTTCGGGTGAGGAGGAAGATATCAGGTCGGGGCCCGGGTCTCACGATCGGGCCAACCCAAACCCACCCCTACCCCGGACCCTACCACCCTCCAGATCCGATCCTTCACATGAAGCCGAATCTCAAGCAATCCACATGAAAACCGACTCGACCTCGACCCGAGCCCCTCCTTTTCTTGATGCGCTGGAAGGCTCCGCCACGCCTGCACAATCCGCACGGGCCACGTCCCGACCTTCCCTGTGCACTCGCTCAGGTACACGGCCCTTCCGCTCGAGAAAAGTCGTCTCCTTCATTCTCATACTTTGATGCCAGTGATCTCTCCTCTCGGAAATTTGGATTCCGACATGCTTTGATCTCCCTCCCCAACTCGGAATTAAACCTTCCATAACCTCCTACGTAGCGGAGAGGTTCAAATGACTCTCCTCCAGAAGAATCCCCTTCTTCCCCTCCGATATTCGAAACTACAGAGATCAGAACGTCTCTCGTAGCCTTACCGAAGTTTAGATCCCGGTCCGATTCGTGAAGAGAGCCTTCCTTTCCCTCGGTCTGACTTCCTCTTACTTCCCTTGACGTCCTTCTCGCCTTGCTGCTCGCATCCCCTTTTGAAGTGTTATCCTTTCTTTGCCCTAGGTTTACTGATGGCCTCTTCTTTTGGCCGCCCTCCTCTTCAACTCCCGAAGTAACAGATTATGGTCACAAATTGTGGCTCACCGTCCCTAAATTTTCTCCCTGCATCCCCAAGATTCTCATCTTCCGGTCTTCACCAAGACGACTCAATGACCCTTACTTCTTTCCTCTTATGACATGGGCTTTGGCCCACGTAGACGCCATGATGCCCACTTGGGCTTTGGCCCACTCCAGCCCCATGCTGAAGGGCCTGCATTGCGCCCGAGAAATCACTTCGTAACTCGGGGTTCCTCATCTCCACCTCTCCCCCCATAATCTTTGAGTTTCATCGATACGGACCCATCTCCGGGTGATCCCAACGTCTTAGCCGCCGCACAAGCTACCCCGTCCCTCTTCTCAAGCCCGCTCGGCTGACCTCTTATCCCTCCGCACCTCTCTCAAAATGGGCCTTGCTGCTTTCCTTCAGAATCACGCGCCAAGAAATAAGATATCTTCCTCTTCATCTTCCACTCTAGGATTCGCGATACTGCTTCCTTCGAAATCATGAGATACACCTCCGTTAATTTCCTGGGTCAGATCTCCCACCATAATCGGATTTCATAGCTTCCGCCCTCGCTAGCAGACAACCGATGTAGCTTCCATTTTCATTTTAACCAAGATTCTCGCCCAAAGGCACTTCTTCATTAGGGCTTGCTTTCTCGTCTATGGCTACAAAGCCTCCATACAGCCTATCTCTCGATTGTTATCGTAATTTCTTCCATTCACTGTGTGTAAGGGTGTACTCAACCACTTTATCCAAGCTTGTTTCGTCTCACTGCAGTAATCCGCAATGACTGAGTCCACCGCTCCAAAAGCAAAACTTCCCCCCGCAGATTCTAATACATTCTCCATGACCCACCGTCGCCGATAAATCAAAACCCATGAAGAATAGGTTCCCGACGAAAGGACGAAAAGATATACCCCTTCAACCCCATGCCTTCCGCCCAAGCTTCCACCTCCGAAGATGTCATGGTCTGGTCGTCTAAGACTCCAACTTCCCACCACTCCATCTTTGAAGACTCTAAATCCCCTTTTACTATGTAATCGCTAATATCCAACCATAATGCATCTCCGACATCTGCGCCCTCAGATCCGGCGACGTGATGATTTTATCCGTCTCCCATCGATTCTCCGTCTTCCCGCTGAGATCGATCGTCAGGGCTTTCTTTTTTCCTCCTTACTTACCTTGAATCCCATATCTTGCAGTGCCTCTCCTAACAAGGTCCAGCCATTTACTAGACCAATTTCCTTCAGAAAGAACAAGCTTTCTGTCTTTTACCATCTTCACGCTGAATCGAAAGACCGAATGAAGCTACCAAAGCAAGGCTTTCCCTTTGATTCCGTGATCACTCCTTCCCATTCTCCCACCATTCCACACCTTCGCTAATCTTTCCCCGGTCTCCTCTAAAGGACTCAACTCCCTGGCAGGATTCTTACCCTTCTTCTCTAACTAATCCAAGAGCTCCTACCCCTTCAGATTGCTTATTATCACCCGGCGCCTTCTACCTTCCCAATTGGACCAAAGACTTTGAGTCGACTGAGAACCATCTCCTCGTCTGGGCGGGAGCTAACTATACTACCGGAATAGGTCACATATATGCGTAAAATCGAGAGTTATCGTCAATGAAACTCTTCCCTTATTCGAGGGCGCATCGGGCATATACTCCATATAATGTAACCTAGCGTCCTAATTATCAATCTCGAGTAAGATTTTCGCCAAGATTGAAGACGAATGGCCTTCACTATCGCCACATCCCTCCCCATGGCGATCATGCCCAAAGCTTCTTGATTCACCGCAGCCGCTGGGCCCATCTGGGCCTACAAACATTCATCGAATCATCCTGTGCATGTCGGTCAATCAAATCCAAACCCCACCGCTCTCCTCAGTCACCTCCAAACCTCCGACACCCTAACCCTAACCCTAAGTCCCTATGTCGAATCTTAAAAGAATGAACTTCACTGGCCGAAAAGAGCGACATCCCACGCAGACCGACATCGCTTCCCTCGCTTCTTTCCTTCTCCACCTTTGATCCCAATCCCATGTTCGCCATTAAAGCTACCGTCTCTCGCTCTGCATCAATAAAGAGTTTTGTGTGAAATCCATCTAAGAATAATAGAACTCAACTAAGAATTTTTATGTTTATAATATCCATCCTATCTTCATCACCCTCTTTATTGATTTACATTTTCTTTGCAATCACAAAAGTAACGCTTCAACACCATCAAACTTCCAATTATAGAGTTATCTTCCCTCCTCGTGTCGGGCTCAGAATCATTAATACGTATCTTCAGAGCTTTGTGAGCGCTCTTAATATAATTGCCTACTTATTAAAAAAAAATGAGTTATTGAAAAGCAAGGAGTACAATGCTAGCCCCCTTTCAACATGCTCCTCATACATCCACTCCAGACTAAGGTATAGCTATAAGATACAATGAAGGTAAAGAAACAATCAAAGTTGAACACACCATGTATATTTTACTTTTCATTCATTTTTCACAAAGAAAAAATTACTTTTGAATTCACCCTGTCTTTTCTTTATTGCCTTCCACAAATCTCCTCCTATACCTACAAAGAACATCACCCACCTCACCCCTTTCCACCCCCCTTCTTCCCCATATTTCCCAAGTCCCTTTCTAATGCAAACCTCTTAAACCATTTTCCAAGAAAAGCATTTTGAAAAATGAAAGAACTACAAATGCCTAACTGTCTTTTATTCCCCATACAATCATTCAACTACTGCATCAAGTGAGGCTTTTTTTCAAGTACTACTCCTCCCCACAAAAGTTCCTTTCGAATCTTTTCCAATCTCACATTCACCATTCTTGGAATAATAAATAGGGATATTGTATAAAATCGAGGCTGTGACATGGTTGTTTTAATCAAAGCTCTATTTTGATAGGTATTGTTACTTCCACATTGCAAATATTCTCCAAAACCTCTCTTCCACCACATCTTAGACGACCGACACTTCCATGTGAAGGTCCTAGAAGAAAACCTGATAAGCAGAAGGGAATCACTTCACTTACCTGCCACTACACCTCTCAGATTAATAACATTCTTCAATGGAATTAACTCACTCTTTTCTAGTTTAGTTTTTAGCCCATAAATTCAACTAAGATGACTAATTGATCGTTGCATGCCTCACAGAGAACTAGAGTATCATTAGAAAACAATAGGTGCGATACTTCCACCACCTCATTTCCCCTGCTGCCCACCTAAAAACTCCGGATGGAACCCTCCTCCCAAGCTCTCTTTAAAAGATATTAATGGCAGTAGCATTAATGAGCATTAAGAAGGAAAAAAAAAAAAAAGAACCTAACAATAGGGATACATCACTTAATCCATCCAATCTACTTTCGAAACCTTTTTTCTCTATTAAATATAAGCAAAAATCCCTAATTAAGAGTGTCTAAAATTTATCTACCTCAACAAAGGTATTCTATAAGTTGGAGAGCATTCCACCCATCACGTCATTGAGTCTATCAAGTAACATTTTGTTAATAATTTGTATAGACTCCCTGCCAAGTGAATAGGCTTATAATCCTTCAAATATTTTGTTCCACCTTCTTTAGAATTGAGACCAAGAAAGTGGCATTTAAACCTCTTTCAAAGAGACCTCACTCATGAACCTGTAAATGCTACGAGTATACACACACACAACGCAACCAAGCTAATGAGGTATGCACATAAGCTTTCTGTTGGGCTATCTCTTACCACAAGACGCATTGCACTCAGGACCATCTATGTGAAATTAAGCAGTTAGAACCCTACCAAACATTTACTTTAGATGATAAGTTAACCTCTCATGTTGAGGAAATACCACATTGACAAGAAATGAATTATAACCCAGAATATCCTTGAAGACAGATGTCCAATACGATGAATAAATTGCAGAACTATCCCCAATTATTCCAGTGTTTCTTCAATTCAACCACCATGTTAACAGCTATGTGTCACATGTCCAGGTCAAAAACCATTTCAGATGCAGTGAAACAGAAAGAAAAGTTCTGGGACAAAGCAATCTAGGACTTCTTTGCTGTCCAAAAAAAAAAAACCTAGGACTTCTTTTGTACTAGACCATAAATTACAGCAAATCCCAATTGTTCGCCTGAATGATGAGTTATCTCTAAAAGGTAGCCTTAGGGTAGGAAACAACGTTAATTGGCATAAACATCACATAAAAATAGCCATACACATTCGCAAAACTAACGCAATTTCAAACATTGCACGATAATGAACTATCATAAAATGAAAATGAAAAAAAGAACTGTGGCAACTCATCCATACCTTTCCATGGCACTGTATGCTTTTGAAAGGTTCTGGCATGCCTCAATTGAATCCGCATGATGAGGGCCAAGTGAGACATCCATAATGTCCTTCGCGACAGCAAACATCTGCGCAGCTGACTGAGGTCTATCAAGTTCTAAATATGCTGCCCCCAAATTGTTGTAAATATACCCCACCCCGAAGTGCTTTGACCCAAAGCTCTCTTTCAACCTTTCCGCAGCACTCTCCAAGTAGGGAATGGCCTGTGCCACCTTACCTGTCAATAGAAGCAACCATCCTATTCTTGCAGAAACACTTCCTTCTGAGTGCTGTTCTTGTGGGAGCTTCTCAAGCATAGACAGGGTTCTCTTCAACAATGAAATTGCAGTTTCAAATTCATTCATAGTCTCATACTGCATTGATATCTCCATGTATGCCTCAGCAACTTCAACAGGAGACACCGCTTCTCTCTTATCAAGAACTCCGCACAGGCAACTCCTAAGCACCTCTTTATGTTTGTACAAACTTTTCCTGACTGCACAAGGCTTTTGCCATTGAAATAAAAACCAGTGCTCGATTCTCACTCTCTTTATCAGTCTGCTGAACAACACCCTTTAGAGTATTTATGGCTTCATTATACTTCCCCAATGCAATCTGCATATTTGCAGCATCAATCTCTGCACGTAATAGTTCAGAACTGAGACCCCAATTCCTCAAAACCTTCTGCGATAACTCATTCTGCTCCAATGCCTTCTGGTGCTCTTCCATCCCGGTATAAATAACCCCAAGAAGTCGCCTATCATGTGCCACCTCTACTGAATTATTTCCCAGTTCCTTCTTATGTATCTCTATCGCCTTCGAACAAAATGGCAATGCTTCCTTAAAATTCAGAAGTGCAGTATGCGCTTCAGCCAAATCCCGATATGCTGCACCCATTTCCTTGCTATCTTTCTCCAAAGTCATTTCCTTTATTTCCAAACACTTGGTTAGATTCACAAGAGCTTCCTCTCTCCTCCCCATGGCAGTCTTCACATTCGCCAACCCAAGCTGGACGGCATGAAGCACCGGCCTAATATCATCAACACTACAAGAACCCTCCCCCTCTAACCTACCCAGTAGCCTATTAGCTCTATTAAGGTATCCCAAACTGTCATTAAACCTCTTTAAGCTATAATTAGCAGAACCCATTAATTGTAAAGTCATGGAAACAAGTAACGAAGGTTTATCATTTTTATCTAGAGCCTTCTAAAGCTCTATTAGCAAAAGCCAGAGTCTTTTCAGGGTTCTCACCTTCCTGGTCCAGTTTGAGGCCAAGTTTCAAGGATGCCAACCCTAGCTCTTTCTCATCAAAAGATGATTCCATTTCTTGAAATGCCTTAAGCATCTCCTCAGTTGAAGTTGCAGACTCAAAAGACTCTTCAAGCTCCGATCTTTCTTTGATTTTTGTCTGTCTCGAGGAGAGTTGCGGGGGAGTTTCTATCTGGGTATTGAGATTTCGAGATGGGTTTGTGTGAAATGGGTTGGATTTGGCCTTTGAAAGTAGCAAACCACTGGTTTTTTTGCAGGGTCTGATGTGGTTGAATGAAGACGATGATAATGACGAAACGTAGTCATTGGCGGGTACAGAAGGAGAGAGTTCCAAGATATAATTTCTGGAAAGATAAGGAGTAAAGGTCCTGTAATAGGAAAGGTGTGAAACAAGCTTTGACGAAGCTCTTCTCATGGCGGATACCCTGTGCAGCGAAAACCCTTGAGAAACCCTTTGTCTAGCTGTCTCCTCTGTTTCGGTGAACACTTACATAAGTATAAAACAAATATTCTTTATCCCAACTACTACTATTACAAAATTAATCAATTTACTAAGCTCTGGGGTTTTATTTTCCTTAACATAAGTATATAACATTTCTCCAAAAAAAAAAAAGTATATAACAAATATTCTTTTTTTGTTTCAAAAAAATAAACAAAAATTCTTTTTTTAATCGAATATAATAAAAATTCTTCATACCAACTATATTACAAAATTGATGAATTTACTAAGCTATAGGGTTTCTTTATTTTCCTTCCAATTTTCTCTCATTTCATTTCTGGTTCTTCCAAAATTCAAGAGGCATAAAAAAAATAAAAAGGGAAGAAAAAACCAAAAGAAAAAAAAATTATTATCAAAGTCAATAAATTATTTTTATTTGAATTTTCAACTTCATTATATTTTTTTTAATTAATGAGCATGAAAATTAAATAATTCTTTTGACATTTATTCACTTTTGTTCCTGACAAATTTGTCCCAATGGGGACTTAGAACACTTTTTCATTATGTCAATTTAAGCTCTTAACCGTTTGAGTTAGGTTTATTAGAATTAAATAATTTTAAAAAATATATAAAATTCAAACTAATTTTAATATTTTTAAAATTATTTATTTATAAATTCACGCTAATTTCAAATATATTTGATTTTCTTTAAGGCTCCTTTGGAACTTGAAAAATAATAAAATAAAAATAAAAATAAAAGTGAAAATAAAAAAAATAAAAAATTAGTTTGCACTTAATAAATTAATTATGTGTTTATTCCAACTCATTTATTTGCTTTCTGCACATGATTTTCTTACAAGCTTCACCAGAACATACAAAATCATGCACTTCAAGGAATGTGCATGGGCATACATGAAATTATAAGATTTCCAAACCGAAACGTGACCAAAATCTTATCTTTACGAAAACTGCACGCCCAAACTCCGCATCCGCTGACTCACCCACACCTCATAGTGTTCCATAGTTATCTCAGACATGAGACGCATACATTTAGCAAAAATCGCTCGCCATAAACCAATACTATAAATATTCAACCAACTATCTCCACAAATTCACGCTTATACATTACTCTTAATACAAATACATATTAAAATTTTCAATTCTAATACATATTATCCAAAATCGCCCTCTAAGATGAGCCGTCTCTCAAATGCTGCTCCTCAGACTGAAAAAAATATATTCCTCGACAAGTGACGAAGCATCCACCAAGAGCTTAATCACCCTAAATCTGCCATCCACCTAAGCCGCAGATACGCACGCTCCAAAATAAACACACACCAAGTAAATGCGCGATTCATTTTAACGCCTACATGCCCATTCCCATGTCTCGAAACTCACCGACTCACTCACACTCGCCTGCCCACGATTTAGAAAAATAATCATTTTCAAAACAAAACTCGCTGTTCGAAAATATACTACCGCTTGCTCAGAAAATACGACCAGCCTCTGGCGCGACCGTCATGAGCTCCGAAAATACCACGCCCCATCCGAAATGATCTCATTGGCCCATCTCTCAACCCACCTCCTGAAAATCATAATCACAAATTCCTTCGCGAATCCATGCTCGCTTTTCTCGTAGGGTAATCCACGTCACGCACTCACACCTAACTTCTAGTTACCTGAACAAGATACGAAAACGCGATTATGCCCATTTTCAAAACCATTTATACAATACGTCAATGCGCATATTTTCAATCAACTACAATTACACACATGTAATTCAACATATCAACCATCACCCAATTTAGCCTACTCGGAAAGAAATCATAATCTCATCTCCACGGCTTACAACACAATTTTATTTCGTATAATTGCGTCATTTCATAACACATTAAAATCATGTCTTAACCTATCTATTTCCACACATGCTGCCATCGCTTGAACAATTCAAGCACACCACATATGGACGATTTCATTCAATTCACACAAACCCGGATCGATTTTAAAAGTCCCAAAAATGTGAGCATGTGGGTCGGCCCACGGGCGTACCTACCGTCCAACTTCACCCACTTTGAACCACTCTCGACTAGCCTCAGCCCTCCTACTCACCAAAGACAATTTACGTGAAGAATCATCATTATCACACCTAAAACAGCTTCCTCTAAACTACTACTGATCGCATAAATGGGTCCTTCAAAATTTAACATTTTATCCCAAGATTTGGGACCGATCAAACAGCCACTCAGACCTCACCAACAATAAAACATCAACAAACACTTAAACCAAGAATAAAACAAGTAAGTGATGAGACTCCTAATTTCAAGGGGTACTTTGTCAAAAACTCCCAAAACCCAGACCCACGTGCAAGATCATGTGCGTAACCACTTTGCTTCGACCCAAAGCGATCCGACGGCCCGAACACCTGAATCCTGCAGTAAGTTGCACCTTCTCTCTCTAAAAGAAAAATCACAAAATGGCTACTGTAACTCCATTCTACCTTTCTCGTTTTCTTTTCCTTTGTTTTTATTCCTTCATTTTGCTTTTCTTTTATTTTTCTCATTTCTCTTCTCATCCCCTTTCATTTTCCTTTCTCTCAGATTTCTCTCTCCTCCTTGGCATCACCGTATGAATGCGATAAGTTTCTCCTCCTCTTCCTCAAGCCAAACGCGCGTTTCCATTTTCCTTCTTTCTTTTTATTCCTTATTCCTCTTTACGACATCATACCCTACATGGCTTCAATACAGCCCACTTAACTACACTACGCGCTCAACGCGGTTCCATTCCTACGCCGTCATCACACTCTCGAGGCGCCTACTGTCATCCCCTTAACTCACACGCTGCCATCCGACACCCCACGCCTCGAACACGCAAATTCCGACCGTCTCTGACCAGTTAAAATCAGACATTATAGCCTAAATTCCTCATGGCACGATTTCAACTGGTAATCGTTTCATTATCCGAGATCTAAAAAAATTTCGGGATTTACCGAAATTACGATTTTACCCATTTTAAAAATTCGATTTTCTCGCTTCACAAAACCCGAATTTCCTAATTCCTTCTGACACCTATTATAATCTAAGCCGAAAATATTTTGAAAATTGAACTCGAATCGAAAAGCTCTGGGTTAAAATCAGATAAACTAACATGAAAGATAACAAATTTCATTGTAGAAATAGATTGAAAAATGAAATGCAAGAAAACTTTAAAATAACAAATGCTTGAAAATAACATATAAAAACTAAGATAGGAATCTGAAAAAGATGATTGCTGAACTTGTAGAAAACTAAAAGAAAATGTTGAAATACTCTTTTTTGAGTGTTTGTTGATGATCCATATGCTTTGATTCTTTGATTCCCTTTTAGGCATTCATGATTAACTGGGCCCTAGCCCACTTCTCCAATAACGGCCTATCTCCCACTAGAGTCTTGTTTCCCAAGTCACTTCGCCACTCAACGCCTTATTCCCCAAGAACTCTCTCCACTAAAGCCTCGCTTCCTGTGCTCACTTCTCCAATTAACGCCTTATTCCCCAAGTAGCTTTCCCTACTTCCAATAATTACTGCTAGGTCACGTTATGTCTTGGAGAACAAGTCTCCTATATTTTCTACCTTTAAGACAAAGCCTCAATATTTTTAAATTTAATAAATTTACAAATTATTTAAAAATTTCATAAATATCCTTGACCTTTCACGCTTAGCCTAATTCTCATGGGCTCAGCTTTTCTGACCTGGACAGCTCACAATTCCATCCATTCAGCCTCTCCATTCCACTTTCCTTTTGACCAAAAAATTATTTAAATACCATATAGACCCAAAATATTATTTTTAATGCAAATAGTTTCTCTTAAAATATATAAACTTTCCTGTAGTGAAACCGAATATGAGAAAATCATTTTTTTCTTTTCCTAGTATTGTACTATCTGGATTCTAAATGAAGCCTAAAATTTTTGTAGAATAACTTGGGGTGAGGAAATCATTTTCCTTGATATTTTTTTTCTAGCCCTGTACTTTCCTGAACCAAACAAAACCTCCCTTTCCGCTCCTCATGTAGCAATCCTTCATCAATGGAACAAAAACAGTGCATGGCAGATAAGAGCAACAGGGCACTGCAATGGCTGAAAGAAATGTTAAATGAAGTAGGGAGGGATTGCAGTAACAGACTAAGCAATAGCCCAGTCTCCGTTTGAACTCAAAACATTGATGCCTAAATCAAACCTAAAAGGCATTGATTGATAAGAACAAATTAATACACTATCTGAATTGGAATTTGGAATAAACATAGGCAGTAAGTAAGTAGTGTTAACAGGTTATGAATCTGAAGGTGACTTTTTGGACACTATTGGCCACCTTCCCAATTGAAGAGCTGAGGCCAGTCCCATATCTAACCTCATAATGAATTATGTACACCAAAGAATACAGTGTTTCCTGAAACCATAACATAGAGATCATAGTCTCGGACAACCCCCCATTCATATTCTTCTGTATCTGTAACTAGAATGAAATTGCATGCATGAATCTCAAGAGCTCCAGGGTTCTGGATTCTCGTGCTTTGCATCACCAGGCGACCTTCTGTAAATATCGTCAAAATGAAGTTTATAATCTCCTACATCAAAGTCCATGAAAGTGGTACGCGATAATGGCTTGTTGGGGTTCCTCCAGTCCGAAAATTCTTCATCCAAACTTTGCTGCTGGTCTCTAAGAATCATAATGCTGTTGGTCGTCTTGTGATAATGATAATTCCTCCATCCGACTTCTTGTTCTTGGCACAGAGAATTGTGAGAATCCCTCCAGTCCAAGTCCAAGTGTTGCTGCTCATGATCCAGTGACCTGTGAGGTTGCTCCAGTCCATGCCGCTGCTCGTGGTCTTGGTCTGGTGGTGACTTGTGTGAACCTGTCCAGTCCATGCATTGTTCAAGATCCAGTGACCTGTAGTGTTCCTCTTCCAGTCCGAGCAGTGCTCTTCTTCTTTCTTCTTTCTTTTCTTCATGATCAGTTGATCATAGAACCCTCCTAGTCCAAGTAGTTGCGGGAATCTCTACAGTCCAAGCGTTGTTGTTCAAGATCCAGTGACATGTGAGCTTCCCTCCAGTCCAACTGTCGTTCATGATCCAGTGACTTGTGTCCTGTTTGATGGTCTGGTGACTTGTCAGACTTGGTACGATCCAATTTTTGTTGTTGTTCATGGCCCAGAGATCTGTGAGACTTCCTCCAGTCTAAGTCTCTCCCTTGCCCTTGCCCTTGCTCCTCCTTCTCCTCAGGAATTTTATCTGAGAAATTATCATGATAGTTAAACTGGGTGTGCTGGTTGAAATCAGGAGGCTCAAGAAAACTTGTCTGGGTGTCTGCAACATGTTGACCGCTTCTAGCCCACCAACGGCTCTTGGTAGGGTGGGACGCATGACCTGAGTCGTGATGCTGCAATAATACACTTTCTCGGAAGAAAGGTTCCGAGGTGGAGGCCTCCAGATGACTTTGTGTTCGATCATGAAATTGGTGATGCCAAAAATCTCCATTATATCTTAATTCCCTTTGATTGAAGTTGGAAAGCATCCAAAAATCTTTAGGAGGTTCTTCAGCCACTTCATAAGGTACTCTAGGAATATGGTTTGAGTTACCATTTTCGGGATGAGGTCTAGAGGTATAATACCAATCAAGAAGATATGGATGACTTTTTTGCTCCACATCTACGACCCAGAGAGAACCCGGCTGATATCCAAATCCAGGACTATTCTGTAGCATTTCTCTTGAGAACAAACCATTTCTGTCAATTTGGCCTCGGAAATCTGGGTACCCTGACCACATTCTAGCAGCAGGCAAATATGGGGGTCTAGCCCCATGGCCTTGCAATTTTTCTTCCCTAAAAGTTCTAAGTGTGGACAGGAACTGCTTTCCCTGAGCATCTGGTTCCCATGAAGGGTAACTGCTCTGAAAGCTGCAGTGAAATTAGATCCAGTGTGAGAAGCAGTGCAAGATATATATATATATGCTAGTGTGTGTATATATTCAATTTGTATCTAACAAATACAAGAAGAATCAGAAGCATCTATAACCACTACGAGAACAATGCTTCATGGAATGCTATTTCTAAATCATACCTCAAGAACGATTTCTCCATTTTACCCTGAGAACTCCTCTGAGATCGAGATGAATTACATGGTGAACCATAATTGCTATTTCCATGGTTTTGGAAATCAAAGACGCTAAAACTGCCATGAGAGAGAAATTGGCATAATTAAAATTTTGATAGTTTTCAATGTAAAACAAAATGAAATCAAGTCATGTTAACAGAACCAAATTTACCAATGCAGAGAATTCAAACTAAAAATAGAAGAGATGCAAGAAAACTAAAACCTGCAAACATGACCAACACCTTCAACATGCACTGTGAAATCTGCAATGAACTGTAACAAAAACATCCACCCGCTGCAAAATAAATACAGGTTTATTATCAGCTAAGAACAGAAATAGGAAGTACAGTGCAGAAAAAGATATCAGATAATTAGTCTGAAAATATGTTGAATGACCCCACCTTTGGAACAACAAATAAAAGCAAGTAAGGAGTAAGAAAAATTGATGCAATCTCCTCCAGTAACATCATTCCAGTATACTGCATCACCAAAAATTGTAAAAACATAAACACCAGAAGAGATTCAAATATCTTTATAAGGTATAGGGTGGAAAGAAATACAAAAAAAGGGGGAACAACATAAGTGGTCCTGATTTATCCAAAACTTAAAATTTGTGGATAAGTCATGATCAACCACTCTTCAAGGATGTCAGTTTAAAAACACGATCTAATTGCTTGGCAGATATTGGAAGAATGCCACTTCACTGCACAACTTGGAGATCAACAGGGGCACCAACAACAGAAGGTGAAAGATCTAGGTTTTCCCACTAGGCTACTCATGGCAATCCCAGTTTTGGTAAAAGCATGAGGCAATACCAACTACCTCCACCAAAGGAGAGAAAGAACAGTAAGAATCTATGCCAGCAGCATTCTCCCCCTTTAGTTTTCCCCTCTCGGTCTATCCAGAATCCTATAGTTCCTCCCAAGCTGAGTTTTTTCGCCTGGGAAGCGTCCTAGGGTAAGGTACTCATGCTTGACCAGCTGAAAAAAGAGGGATTACTCTTACAAATAAATGTTTTCTTTGTGAAGAAGAGGAAACAATAGATCACATGCTCATTCATTGCCCAATAGCTAGGATGCTTTGGGATCTCTTTTTGGCCATTGGTGGTTTTAGCTGGGTTTTCCCTGTCGGTTCGCAAACCCTTGCTCGGGCACTAAGGTGGGCAAAGTTTAAGAAAAAAAAAAAAATCTGGATGGCTGTCCCTCTTGTTTATTTTGGACTTTATGGCGAGAAAGGAATATTGCGGCTTTTGAGGATGTAACCCCCTTTGCTCACAGAATGAAGACTACTTTTTTGTGTACTTTGTGGTCGTGGGCAAACTTGTATACTGTGGATAACACTGATTCTTTGGTGGATTTTTTGACCTGGTTGGGGTATAGGTGAGTTAGAAGGTTTTTTAGGTTCCCTCTTGTATACCTCTAGTGTACTTTATGGGAGCTTTTTGCTCTTTTTTGATATAGACATTGCTTTTTACCAATCAAAAAAAAAAAGGAATCTATGCCAGCAGATTACCTGAAACAAGGTTTCAAATTCTATTCTAACCAACTCAGAATTTCTTTCCACGCTGTATCTTTTGGGTAAATAGTGTGGTTGGACCACTAAAGACATTGCCCCTTCCGATCAAGGACTAGAAGCTCATCTGTTACAGTAGCCCGAAGCATTGAAGGTTAGTGGTTCCAAAAATGATGAGCAGCGTGACTTAGAACAAGGTACCAACATCTGCATTTTACCATTAGAAAAGAAGGAAAAGAATAATTACCTCATTTGTTATTAACACATTATGCATGAGGCTTAATATATACAATCTTAGTGAAAATACATTACATGGCCTTCCAGCAGAGATTCTTCCAAAAATGCTATGAAGATTAGAACAGCAGCAAAACCCCCAAAAACAAAAGAGATGAACTTCGCAATAATTGATAAAATAGGAGATGGAAATTGCTTTAGATAATCAGAAGCATGTACTACACTGCTGTTAATCCGATGCTTGAACAAAAGATCAACCTAAAGGCCAGAAACATTGGATGATGGGTGAGGATATTATAATCACCTCAGGTTTATAGTAGGCATGCATATCAGTTTGAAACCAACAAGAGAGAAAAGAGGCCAAATATGGAGGGGGAAAAGTGATTAATTTGAATAAACAGATTATTACTAGATCTAATCTTCTATATTTGGATAAGTCGTGGTAGATTGTATTTCAGTTGAATACAGTGAGGGCTCACATATAGAAATTAATTTGATATCCTGTTCAGGCTGCTAAAAAGGACCACCAACAAAAGAGCTTGGCTAACCTACACTCTCTAAAGAGAGAATAGCATGTGAAAGAGGAAAAAATCTTTTGTCATCAGTAACCAACCAGCCATGCTACCCACTCTGACCAACTGCGCTAAGGACTAGGGACAAAGAAATGAAATCATTAACAGTAACAACCTATCTCAAACCAGTGCAGAAGACAAAAAATAACTGATTTGAGAGTTGGAATAGAGCTTGAATGCTTCATAAATGAACTTTCCAACCTGGCTAATATATCTCTCCTAATCTCAGGCGCAGTCATCATCTACAATCTGCCTTGGGAAAAATAATTGGTTTTCACCCAATACACCAGAATTTTTGAATTAAAAAGAAAGGAATAATACCTCATTGAATTCCCTAAAGATCCACTTTGACAAATTTGACCATCTCCGAGATGATGCTGTGGTTGGATGATTATAGAACTGTTCAGCATGCCTCAAGAAGCAAAATACCAGAATAAAGATGACTAAGTTGGAGAGCAGCAGCTACCACAATCCCAACAACCATAAGCCTTTTCTTCAATGCTTTAGGATTAGAAATAAAGTCTCTTCGAACACAAAAGTTTCTGCAAAAACAGTGTATATTAAGATCAGATCATCAGAAATCATACATCAATCATAAACAACATTCAGAGTTTTACTTTTACTCTTTTATGTCTGAGTGGTTATATAAAGGACCATTTCTAGCTTTCTTCCAGAACAAACTTTGTTTAAAGTGAACTGTCCAATAGCTAACCGCAAAGTTTCCAAATTGTATAATATTAACAAGTAAGCATAATGAAACAATGTGATACCATTTGAAAGAAGTTGGTTGATAAAAAATAGGGCATAGCCTCAAACTATGGTACTTATTGCATATACATACACATGTTGAAAGCAAGAGATTTGAGTAGCTGCCTTTCAACTATTCAGTTAGACTTAAATCTTCTGAACACCATCACATTAGACCAAAAGTTTTGAATATTTGTGTTCAAAAGAATTTAACCGATTCTAAACTAGCTGCAAACCTAATGCAACTCTCCACTCCCGGGACCTGGAACCAGTATGTTAGAAGATGAAGTCCTAAATAAATTAAGCCAAAAAAGGAGTGCGTAGCAATGATATTGTTAGGTCCCCAGTGCATTTTACTTATGCAAAGCACAAGAATTGTATGGCTCCAAAGGACAATGTGGAAAGCGCATAAGAGAATGTTATTCTGTTATTCGGTATTATTAAAGGAGCGTAGTGGGAAGGGGGTGAACAAGGAAGAATTTGGGTAATTCTCTGTACGAGGGTTGGGGGAGCCTCTCGAATTGCCTACCCCTCCCTCTGTGTCTCATTCTGTTATCAATAAGCATTTCATTTCAGTTCTCTCTTTCTTTGCCCAACCCCTATCAGATATATTCCAAAGACATCACCTGTCCCAAAGTTCATTCACTTAATTGAGTGTCTTCTGTACTAACTTTTAAGCACCTCATTTGGGAGATAAATCAGGTGGAACCTCTTAAACAAATATTGAGCCTGAAGAAGTTGATTTTGAGGGGTTCAAAGAAAGGCCTTTATCTCACTATGCTCTTATTACAAATGCTTTATATTATGAGATCATCTCTTTTTCCAGCTAAAGAGATATTGGTTTCAAAGGTGCAATCTAAGGTTTGTTTCTCTATTTTGGGAGATGACATAGAAGAAAAAATTCTCAAATCTGATCAACTTACTAAGCAAGACTGTACTATAGTAAAACAGAGTTGTCTTAGTAAAAAAGACTCTTGAGTCAGATAAGAGCATGCTTATACATCGCAAGTTTGAGTATATGATCTTTAAGTGGTCTTTTAAGTTTTCATTTTGTTTGGTGTATTTGGGTTCTTTCTAATTTGATTAGAGATATCTTACTCAATTGGCATAGCAGTTTGGATCTCTTTGTGTCACTTTTAGACTATCTAGAAAAAGAGGGTAACTATAGAATTTTTGAAGGCCAGTTGACTTTTGCTGCAAAAAGTTTTCTTTTAAAATCCTTGTACATGTGGGTAAATGGATTTAAGGAGAATTCAAAACTCTCCTTCGTTGATTTTGTAGATAATACGGGAGTTGGCCAATTAGAAGCAGATTGTGATGACTACATTAGACTTGTACAGCCTTTTCCTTCTTTTTAGGTGACTTGTATGCATCATGTGTTCATGCATTATACCCCATATTTTGTTAGACAATTCTTCTATACATTTTCTTTTGAGTTGTCCATCAAAGAATAATGATCAAGTAGTAAAAGTACCAAGGACAATGAGCCATAGAGAAACAATGGGGAGGAAACGCACAATAAAAATATATATTTGTTAATGTCACATGGATTTATATCCATTTAAAAAATTGGCATCCTCAAAATAATTTATAATAATAAAAAGTAGCCACATGTATATTTACTAAAGAGTCGGTGTGGATTTATATCCATAAAGAACAAGAATGAGATGTGGAGAACTGCCCCCTTCAAAATTTTGGATTATTTGGCTGAAATGCAAGTAAAAAGCTTTTGAAAATAATGAACAAAATGACCAAATGGTAAAATTATTGATTCACTATCATTAAGCTGAGGTTGGCATATACCTAATGGAAGGCTCATTGCCTTTGATTAATTTTGTAGAATTGGGTTGTTTTTGGATTATTTGGCAGAACAGCAATCGAAGAGCTTTTGAAAATAAAGAACAAAATACCAATGACAAAACTCTCATTGCTTTACTATCTTTAAGCTTAGGTTGGCATATACCTAATGGAAGGCTCATTGCCTTTGTTTAATTTTGTAGAATTTGGTGGTTTTTGAATTATTTGGCAGAACCGCAATCAAAGAGCTTTTGAAAACAAAGAACAAAATACCAATGACAAAACTCTCATTGCTTTACTATCTTTAAGCTTGGGCTAGCATAGGCCTGATGAAAGGCTCATTCCCTTGGTTTAATTTTGTAGAATTGGGTGCGTTCTCATTGAGTGTTAAGGTGTTTTTAGTGTACTCTGTGGTATACCATTTTCTATGAAGAAGAAGAAGAAGATTTGAGGCCTTGATTCAGAAGCTCCTTCTATACGTTATGTGTACTCTGTGGTATACCTTAGTAATTATACATATCCTTTTTCTTTTATAAGTAAACAATTTTGTCCTCACTGGGACTTGAACCATGGTCAGAAGTTTAAGATAGATCCTAATAGCAATAACCATATGTGGAAAAAAAAGCAGTAACAACAAATAATAATAAAAAGAGAACTACCTATCAAACATGCTCTGCAGTATGCACCAATTCAAGGTCCATTCAAGGGTCTTTGTCAATATCAGATAATGCTGCACTCCATTTGAACTAAATTTTACAGCTGGGCCGACACCTGGGACCCAACCAGATACTGGAAAAGCAAGAACTCCCTTGTTGAGCATTCCAATTAAGTAATTCTCCTTCCGCATCAATCGCATCACCACATCATGAGCAGAAAAATCCTTAACCACACAAAGTTGTTGAGAACTTTGTGACTGAACAACCTTATCGAGAATTGATGCCCATGGAATAGTTTGAATCTCAGTGTCGGTGACATGAAGACTGCAAAATGACAACAAATTTAAGATTGATTCTAAAAGCAGCTTAAAAAGACTCCCAAAAACAATACCTTATAAAAAAATTTAAAAAAAAAAAAGAACTCCCAGAAACAATTTAAGAATGTTCACACAACATTGAATTTTAGATCTAGTTCAAATTCACCTGTTGTAATAGAAGTGACGTATTCCCAAAGTCTCCTTTAATTGTGCAAAAAATCTCAAAAAACAAAAGATCCAATAGACAGAAAATAAGCCCAAATATCCAACAATAATAGCTTTTGAAAGTGTGAAGGGGGTTAATGGATGTTGATGAAGCGCTTCCTTAGAAAGATCACAAGGCTTAATTCCAGATTCAACCGCATCCATCCCACATTTTGCATTGCGAAGCCCATTCCAATCAACGAATAACAGAAAAAACGCAGAGAAGCATATGGTGAAACCCAGGCTGAGAAGCTCAACTATCCATTTTATGATAATGCACCAAAGCCCTTTCTCACAATAATAGTTGTAAAGCCGTTCAAAGAACAGGTCTAAATCAGTGATTGGTTCCACATTCCTGCTCTCACCATTGAGAAGTCCAGAAGGGCTTTCACTTCCAGGACTAGGTATCCTTCGACAGTCAGACAATTCAATTTCAGGAGGCACATCATTTAGCAATCCAGTGGTCAAAGATGATTCACCGCGCCACTTCCATTTAAATATGCTAAGTGCATCAGCACCCTTTTGCCCTCTGAACATCATTCACAAACAATAACAGTAGGCAAAAGCAACCAGTCCATTCCCCGAGCAGCTTGAATGATCAAAGCAACATGCTGGAAAAAAGAGAGAATCAAACTACTCCCTTTTAAAATATAACATGTACCTTAAAAGGTAGAAGCAGTTGTGCAAATTTGCAGTTAATAGCCAGGAGAGAATTACATCTAAACAAACAAAACTAAATGCATGGTACAAAAAAAAGGATGAAGTGTTAATAACAAAACTAGCAAACCCAAAGCAGGTGGGGGTTAGGGGTGCTGTTCAATAACTGATATTTTAAAATTTGCCCATTTGAGGGTGAAACACTCTGTTAACAGCAACCACTAACAAATTGATATTTTTTTATTTTAAGCCTTGCTCACTCAACCACAGAACAGAGAATGTCAATAAAACAGCTAGGGAACTGTAATGATCTCTTCAAGTTTTTATTTATGCTACATCCTAAGAATCAGAGACCACCTTGAAATGATAAAGTGAAAAGAAAACACATGGAAAAGCCTGTTTTCTCCTGTAAAGGGTACAGGGGATTGCTAAAGTAATTTGGTGCGAGACAAACTTAAAGTCTGTTTAATAGTGATTTTACAAGACGCTTCTAACCTTTTTTGCACTTGAATATTTTTATCTTCTAAGAGTTAGAAAAGCTATAAACATTTTCCAGAATCACTAGCAAATGGGCTTTGATCCACTCAAATGTTATTACAACAGTAAAGCACTCATGTGCAACAATTGAATCTTACACCAAATGAGCAATTTACTGGGAAAACTAATCAATGACATGTCGGCCACATGTCATCCAAGGTCCGAAATCTATTTTGATTACCTATGCAACCTTACCAAGGAAAATAGACACAATAACTAAGGCCCCTCTCAACAAATCGGTAACGTGTGACATTGTGGTTTTTTCAGGTTAAACAGATGAGCATCAAACAATTTGTAACTAAGAAACTTTCCTTCACATAGCAAGTGAACTTCTCTGTTCCACAACACCTCTATGATCTTCATCCGAGAGTAATCAACTATATTTGAAATCAGATTTTCTCTTTACAAGTGATTGAAATAAATGCATGCCAATGCCTAACACTTCGCTCTTTCTCGGATTAATTCCCCCTAGAACCATTAAACTCATCCCATGCACTAACAGCCAACACACCTGAATGTCAAAAGCATCTTGAAGTCCATCAAAGTATTTGCCAACACTTACCTGCAACTGCAACTAATCACTGTTGACTAATCACTGAAACTACCTTTCCCAATAAACTAAAACAGATACAAACTGAATTCAAATTGCAAAATCCAGACTAAAGTTAACTTTCTCACCAACCAACCGGGCACAAGCAATGCAATCAATAGGGTTCAGCTTGGCAATTCCCCAGAAACACCAATGCAATCAAAGCCTCTGCAAACAAACATTCATTCACCAATCCCAGAACCCAGTTAACTGAATTGCACAAGAATTAAGACCCACAAAAGTGGTACGAGAAGGTAGTGTAATTATTCAACTATACAATCGTTGAACACGATTGAAATTGACATCTGCATCAAAAGAATAAGGCATTATAAGGAAAAACATGTAGTGATTATCGTTTTCATATGATTAAAACCATGAACCTTACGATCACGACTAGCAAAAAGAAGGAGCTAGTTTTGATCACTACACGAAAACCCCATATACCCACATCAAATAAAAAATAAGAAACAGTTCAACCCAATCACAAGACGACCAATTTCAATTTCAGAGACCCAACAAAACAAAAAACAAAACATATGCAGGAAAATAAAAATTTTACCTGCAACCCCCAAAAGAAAAGTCGGGGTTGAGCGACGACAATCAAAGAAAGTCGAAATAAGCAGAAACCCAGATAAGACTTGGGGCCAGATAGACAATCAGACCAGGGGAAATCAGAGGAATTGGGAAGAAGAGCGAAAGAGGGGTTGGGGTCGCGGAAGCAAGAAAATATAACAAAATAAAAAAAATTAAAGAAAAGGGAAGAAAACCCAGGAGAGAGGGAATTGCGTGGACGAAAGAGGAATTTTTCACAGATTCTTTAATAATTCTTGAGGAGTTTAAAAGCCATCACTCCTCAAAGAAAAATTATATATAACAAGAAACGTGATGAAGGAAATATCTATTTCCCCACCCCCTCCCCTCTCTCTCCCCATCAGAATTTCCGAATTTCTATTCTAAAGCAAACCCATGTAGGGAACAGTGGTTTTTATTACTTAACCGACTATATCACGAAGATAAACATTCCAATTTCCAAATACAAAAAAAGGGCTTTCTCCCCCTTGGAGAGTTAGGCTCACTATTTCCACCGCATCTTGATTTGGGGCTGCATTTGTTTTTTGTTTGGATGGTACTATATTGTTGTGCCTTAGCATGTAGTTTCCTCTCCTTTCTATTTTCTTACTTATTATTATCAATCATTTACACTTTTTTTATTTTCTTAAATTCCATTTTTTCTTCAACGCCAATTGCTAAATATAACTTTTTAAGGTTATCATACGTGCGTCCGGCAATTTCTCATGTGATTTATTTACATTTAAAAAATATTAATTTCTTTTCTTTTTGTTTTTTTTTAATACACAAAATTTGTGTTTTAATTCATTGATTTATGAATAATTATAAATAAGGTATAAAAATGTTAAATACATAGTCCAATATGATTTCAGGTATAATAATATCTTGCAATCACTCTTGTAAAGCGTAAATATTATTTTGTGTCTTCGCCTGTAGTATCACCAAAATATTAAAATAGTGCTCTACGAGTTTATTAGATAGTAAATAGATATCTTATCATCACCAAATATAATTATTTTTTATAAAATCGTATTGAATCGTATATTTCTTTTCTTTATACTCTTAATTATAATCGTCTCAAATGAATAAATTTAAACACATGATTTCTTTCTTTTTTTAATATGAGTTTGATATACTAAAAATATATTAAAGTCAATGGGAGGCCTAGTCTTCATTAAATATTAATTTATATGTAGAATCGGATATTTGGAGATAATAAAAAACATAATAAGTCGTATCCCATAAAAACCATATGGTGGATAGTGAAATATACTTACTCCCAAACTCTTCTTTCCATATCCTTATCTAATTGTTTTTGTTCGTTAGTAAATAATCTATTGATGTTAACTGATATAATTAAAGTGAAATTATGGATAAAAATTTATTTTAATTACATAGATTGATATTAATATATTAATTTTCATAGAGTTATTGAGGTTAGATATTTTAATTAGTAAAACGTAAATATACTAAAGATAGTTTCTTTACTTGATATTTAACTAAAAAAGAAATAGTTTTTAAAAATCTAAGGATAAACAAAAAAAATCAACAAGGAAAACATAAATAAAGATTTTTATCAAGTCTAACTGTCTATTCAATAAAATTAGGAAAACTATGTTATGAGGCCCTATCATAAAATATTTGAAAATTTAGGCCCAAAGTTTATCAAATCTAGCGATAGTCCTATTTGAACAAAATAATTAATAAGGAACTCAAATAATTAACAAAGAGTCCATGAGGTGGTAAAAACAAACTTGTTTCCCTAAAATGCCCTTCACTTGACTTGATCCAAATACCCACCCTTATCAAAAAAACCCTAGCCCTAACCCGATCTAACCTAAAACTCATCCCTTTCCCTCTCTCTTCTTCTTCAACTCGACACACCCTCCCTCACCATTTGGACGTCTCAACTTCCCCCTCCCCCCCATCTCTCCCTCTTTTACTCATGATGGTCTCTCCTTCGACTCAAAAACCCATCCCTTTCCCTCTCATCTTAATTTCTAGTTGGTTATCACATGAATGCATCCATTAGTGCTCACAAGCCTATGAGTACAAAGCTTCAAAAAATGAGGTTTGCACATAGAACTTTTTGATAGTACATTGTGGGTGGAGTAGATATCTAAGTAATATAAGTGGATTGGGATCAAAGATGGGTGCATCACCCAACCTTGTAACTTGAGAAAATGGTCCTCAAGTTGGAAATCTACTGCCTACTACTCATTCTTGAAGTAGGCTTGGTGATAATAAGGTATTACTCAACACAAAACCAATCCTCCATGAGAGTCATGAATTTACTCATTGTAGAACCAGTTTTCTAACTTCTTGTGGCTAGATTAACAGATAATTGTAAGTACCATATGATTAAACCTTGGGTATAACCTTTATGAACTCTAAGTACAACCTTCATGAACTCTAATGCTACACAAGTTAACCTAAATGTAATGTGGGTACAACTCATTACATTTAGGTACAACCTCTAGGGTACAACTCATTTAAACTTTAGGTACAATTTAAATGTAATGTGGGTACAAACCAGATATGCCTTGGGTACTACTAATAACACTTGTTTGTTTTTGTAATTAATAGATTGTAAGTACTATATGAGTAAACCTTGGGTATATCCTTTATGAACTCTAGGTATTACACAAGTTAACTTTAGGTACAACCAAAATGTATATAGGGTACAACTCATTTAAACCTTAAGTATAATTTAATTGTAATCTAGGTACAAACCAGCTATACCGTAGGTACTACTAATACCACTTGTTTGTTTTTTCAATTAGTAAAATGTAAATACCATATGATTAACCTTGGGTATAACCTTTATGAACTTTGGGTACAACTTTCACGAGCTCTGAGTACTACACAAATTAGCCTTAGATACAACTAAAATGTATCTAGGGTACAACCTATTTAAATAACCAGAGTGCAAATCTAAATGTAATGTGAGTGGAGCTAAGCTATACCATGGAGTGCAATAAGCATTTGTTTGTATTTACAATTTGTAAGCCAGTGTTATTATAGACACTTAGGTACAACGCCGTGAACTTTAGATCTTCTTAGCGTAGTAACCTTAGGAACAAACTGCTAAGGTATTGGATAAAACCTTAGGTACAACATAAGTAAATAGTAGGTCCTATATAAATGAACTATGGGTACTACCAATCACAGAAAGATCATTTTTTCGACTGGCTGAGCTCTTTGTTAGTTGCCATGAAAATACAATTCAATCAACTAGTCAAGGTTCCACACCTCAACCGGTTGAGGTAGCTCTCTTCTTGTTTAAATCATAGTGCTCCTCAATCAACCGATTGAGTGTACCAATCTCGATCAGTCTACTGAGGTGCACTCTGATTGAAACTCACTAAGAGGTCATTCAACCAGTTAAGGTGTGGAACCTCGACCAGTTAACTAAATTACATTTCATGACAACTAACATAAAGCTTAGTCAACTGGTTGAGTTTACCAATCTTAACTAGTTAAGGTCACAACCATGCAGTAACTTTGGGTCGTGCTTTGGAGGGGGAAGCTTGAAATGAGACGGATGAGTTTATGGGGTTTTCGAGTTAGGCCTTTGGGTCAAATGAGAGGGAGAGTGAGAGATGAAAGGGAGAGGGAGAGATGAGAAGGAGATGTTTGGATCGGGTTAGGGCTTATTGGTTAGAAGAATTGAGAGTATTTTAGGGAGATAAGTTTGTTTTTGCCTGTAAAACCTGAGAAAATTCAATTTTTCTGAGAAATGGTAAAACAACAATTCCAGTGGGAAAATCTAAAATTTTTATAGATTTCGGATGATGAACGGACTTCAGATTTAGGTGTCACCATAAAATCTAGCTACCTCGGTGAATTTGTTGGTCGAGGCGGTTAAATTTCACGTTTTTCGAGGCAGGAGTATCTGAGACAACACTTGCGTGTTGGTAAAAAACCGTAATCAATGCGATGTCAGTGAAGGCTTAGTCGAACCCGATGTCAGTGGTGGCCATGTGCTTCGCAAAAATTTGGGAGGAAAATCAAAGTTTGGATAAGGAGATAAAGAGCTGATCAAGAGAGCCAATAGGGAGGCGACATGTGGCATGTGGAAAGAGGACAACACTTGACCAATCAAACACCCTGATAAGGAAAATCAGGAAAAGGAAGGAAAAAAAAAGGAGAGTAGAGGTGATAGGCAGAGAAAAGACGAGAGAGAAGTCAACCCTCTACGATCTATGAAGACTATGATGGGTTTCGCTCGTCGAGTTAAGAACTAGATCACCGCTTCAACAAAGGTTAAGCGTGGATACCTAAAAACAGATTGGCCGAGGATTCAAGTGGAAGAGTTCTGGGAAATCAAAAAGGTTTCGTGTTTCTTGGGGTGGCTTCAGTAGAAGTGTCCAAGCACTTGACTCCTGTAGCAACCCCTCTACTTAAGAGGTAGGTCTTCTCCAACTTTGGTTATTTTCTGGCATTATGGGCTAGCTGTGGAGCCAGGTCATTCTGCTGGGGATGTTCAAGGTGATTTTGAACTCATGGAAGTTGCCCTATTTTATCATCCTACGATTAGCCAGACTTGGGATCATTATTTCTTATGGAAAAGGAATTTTTTCCATGTGTCCTTCTGTGTAAATTGTAGTCGCATCAGCTGAACTTGATGTTAGACTTCTTTGAATTTACTCAAATCTAATCCTCTATAAATTTCAAGGTTATGGTTCGCTGGACCTGGAACGACCTAGTGGAAAGTCCTGTCTCGACTAGGTCCGGTCTCGACCGGGTATGTCCGGCCAGATGAGCTCTTGTTCTTAATAACTGCCTTCTGCTAGGTAGGAAAGTCTCCGTCTCTACTGGTCTCGACTCATTATTCATGTGAAGCCTCCAACTTTGATGACCACCATGGTCTTCGCCCCGAACTCGATTCTATTTAGACTCCCATGGAAAGCTCTTCGAGTCTAGAATATGCACCATATTCCCGTGAACGGCATGTCGCGTTCACGTATTTCCGAAAAATTGATTGTTGCACCAAGTGTACTAATCACTTGGGTATGATTAACATGTCAATGAAATACACCGTTTGTGTCATTGTCGAGCAATTGAGTGACACGTTATCAGATAGAATGAGGCCATTACATGGTTGTCGAGGGCTACTGCGACATGATGTCAATTAGCCTAGAGGTTGTAGCAAAGTCGCACTGATTAATAACGGCTTGTGATGTCAATATGGGCGTATTTAGATATGTTGACATGATGATGAAAATTATTAGCCATAAATTGGAAATGAGACATGTAATACTTTGTGGCATACTTGCATTTCATATGTATGGTAACATCGCGTCAGTCGGCGTGGGAAATAGACGGTAAATTCACCATTCTTGGTGAATGCGCAGAACTCAAAAGAAAAAGAAAAAAAAAAAAAAATATATAGGTATATATATATATATATATATATATATACACAATAATAAATGCAGTGTTAGAGTGGCAAGATGATGACCCTGTGGTGAAAGACCCAAATCTGTTATGCACATGATCACCATCGATGAAATACCGTAAAACTGTTGAGAAGGCGTGTAACGTCTGGCCAAAGAGAATTCAAAATGGCAAACTACAAATAAACACACTCCGATCTCGACAAAAAACCAAATGAGTATCGGAGGTCGGTCCAACAGTCGGTCTGTGTAAACACCAATGATCGGGTTTTTCACACTGCGTTACATGTATGAGGGAGCCTGGGTGAGGACTCGCATATGGACTGATGGGTCGTGATTTCATTCATGGCATGAATTTCATTATAAGTTTGTATAATCTTTACTGAATGTGCTTCTTTCTTATGATACGACTAATGTGTATGTGCAATTAGGTAGAGGTTTTATGGTTTCTACTCCCATCGATATTTGTCAATTCCTATCGCGAGACCCTTCGCACAGTAACGCATAGAGAGATCGCTATGTCACATGTTACCGATATTGGTGAAGGGTGCCAGATTGGTGGTTTGATTTTGGTATTTTGTAAAACATGTATTAGAATGCTTAATTTTGATATATGTTTTGTGTATGAGTGTAATATACTTAAACTCATCATGGTTTTAATAGTCATGTGCTTATATGTTTAAGTATGGGTAAATGGGCCCTACATGGCCATTTTTATTAGTATGTGAAACCGGTGAGGTTGTTGTATAATATTGAGCCATGTTACTATACAATTACACAAGTTGTATTTTGGGTAGAGCTTCCCGTACAAAGAATACTATGCCCGATTTTCATTAAATCTTGGATCTTGAAAAAATGGGACTCAATGGTGTGGTGTCGGGTTACCCAACATCCACGAATCTTCCGGTCGACTCAAGCACAACACCTCCTGGATTTGGGGTTACATCATTACTCCATGAATTCTTTATCAATTATTTGAGTTCTTTATTAATTATTTTGTTCAAATAGGACTTAGACTATGTTTGATAAGCTTTAGGCCTAAATTTTCAAATATTTCAATAATTAAACTCAATACATATTTTCATAAAATTATAATTATATTTAATACTGATTTTATATATATATATAGCAGCATATGTATATATATATATATATATATATATATATATATATATATATTTGTTTTTTTTCTCCATTTTTTTTCCATTCCAACATGCAATGTTACAATAATCGTGTTTAATTTAATAATTAGTTCATCTATAGGTTGAAATAAGACTTGATTATAGTTGAATCACCAAATTATATGAAGAACCCTCAATTTGTTCCCTTCGACTTTACTGTTCAATATAAAACACAGCAGAGTGATTTTTTTTTACTATTCTTTCCTGCATCTAAGTTTCTTTTCCAATAAAGTGGTTTATTCAACATTGATTCCAGTTTGTCTTTATGCTCTTCTTGTTTTTTTCAGATACTTCTTGTTGGTCACAATCTGAGCTGCGGCGTTTTATCGACCGTTATAAAGACGTTATTCAACATCAGCCACATGTAAATGGTTGTGTTATCGACAGCATTTCTTCACATTTTCAATATGCCACTCATGGGATAAAGTTCGATGCGATCAAGATCAACCCTCACAGTTATAGATCTGAAATCTTAAGCATTGTATTTTTGGATTATTAAATATGTAGGTCTTGAGCTAATCATTTTTGTTATTAACGTCATCGTCTAAAGTTTTTACTTTTTTTGATTATGTGTTTCTATTTGATTGTATTGCTAACATGAATAAATAAATTTATTTTTTTCAAAAAAAAAAAAAACCTTGATTATAGCCCAATTATTATGTTTCATGTCATGTCATTGCACATGTTTGAATTTGATACATTACATATAGTTATTACACAAAACAAAGGCAAAAATAGGATAGTGGAAAAATATCGTGTTATTCGATATTTTTTACTAATGGTTAAAATTTTGAATATTATATTAGCAATGTAGACACATGCCTCTCTGAGTGGATCTTTCAACTTTAAAAAAGGCAGGGTTCAGTTTAGGTCAGGAAATAGTTTATTATATTATAATAAAATATTTAATTATTAAAATATATTAGCAATGTAGATGAAAGAATATTTATAAAGAAACATATATATATATATATATATATATTCTTCTTAAATTTATTTTACTTATTCTTATTCATTTACATAAAGGTAGATTGTCATGCCATGAAACTCCCTCAGTTTATGGGAAGATGATTGTCATTTCCACCTCAAACTAAAAGGCTCAAAGTGTGAAAAGACATAATTTTTTCTCTTTGGTGCAACTGATAGTCCACTACTAAATTCATACAAACAAACTAATGCGTAACTTTCTAAATTCATTAATTCACCTAAGATTGCATTAACAAAAATTTTTTCAATCCTAATATTTAAGTATCAATTAACACAATCCAACAAACAACCCAAAATGAGTGTTAACTGGTTGGTCTTAAAATAAAGTCTTGCAATTTGACTTTAAAAAACCAGTCTTCAAGAGGCCTGATGGTTCTAGACTCCCCAAAGCTCAAACAAAATCCCTCCAAACCAAAGTGCGTATCTAAAACTCAACGAATAGGATGAGCTCACATCCCAATAAGAAATACTAAAATAGCTTCATGTATCAAAAGCATTTCACAATCACAAACAACATATTATATGTTTTCACCAAACTTCTATTCAAAAAATAAATTGGAAATATTAAAACTTCTTCAAACATTCTCAAATCCATTTCATATCAAATGTGTGATCCAAACAATTTCTATATCAAATTTTGATTCAAACATGTCTTTATACTCAAAAAGTCCAAAATCACATTTCAACATTATATTTTTATCCGGGTCATCAAATATCAAATCTATACTCTCACCATGTGAGACTTTTCAAATGGTACTAGGCCACAATTATCTATTTTAAGGACTAACCGTAAATTAATACAAGATCAAGAATTCCTAACCAAAACCCCAGAGGTCAACAAATCAATTACATTCACCACCGTGCCATGAACGAAAGGTCAATCCACATTATTCCCATCGATAATGACCGAACTGTGAAAGAAAATATTTCATTCAAAAATTCAATCACAAAACATCTATATATCCACATTTTCTTTCATACTTAAACAAATCCCTAAAAAGTACGAATGCTATAACCATTGCTCGATCTATGGATAATTAAATAAATAAAAACAAAAACTTTTCAAAAACCAATTATATATGTGAATTCAATTTAAAAATTTTATCATCAAATGATTTAAACAAATAATACTTACCTACGTAAAGGTTATAGGTTTAAGAATTATAAAACTTTTCAATTATTAATATTCTAATACTAATATTATTATTATTATTATTACTTTTAACTTTGTAATCCATTCCATAATATTAAAAGTCCAGAAATTTATAAATTTTTATAAAAGTTGTGATACCATTCCAAAATTCACATTCTCAATATTTTATCTCAATATAGTTATTATTATGCTTAGGGGTATTTTTAATTTTTTCTAATATAATAATTTAAACTTTTAATAGTTTTTCACAAATTTTATTGAACTCAAATTCCTTTAAAGTCTTATCTCAATAAATTTATTCAGATTTATATTCTTACTTTTCGAATTAAATTTCCTAATAGAAATTATTATTATTAAATTTTTTCAAATGTGTCCTTACTTTTTTTCTTTTAAATTTATTCTTAAAGCTAGTAAACCCCCTACTCTTTATTTATTTATTTATTTTGAATCAAGACTCAATATCTAAACACTTTTAATCTTTCACATACACTCAATCACATACAATACCAAATACACACAATCTCAATAATTTCTCTTTTTTTCTTTCATCCAAAACATACTTTTTCTTTTTATAATAAAGATTTTTCATTTGTTTACTTCACTTTTTCAATATGAGATTTTGTTCAAATTTACCTATTCGATTTTTTTTTTCTTCAAAGGTCAATAATCTCTCCACACAATTCTCAAAACTTTTTTTTTTTTTTTCTAAAAGTTCATGTCCTTTTCACCCCAAGAATCCAATTTAAAAAGTTATTTTCTATCCTTTGGAATGTTCTTTAATACAATTATGATTTTTCTTGGTTGATCAAAACCCAATGAAAAATAAAACAATCTACAACAAAAATCTAGAAAATAAATAGGGAAAAGATCTTACCTTTCGAATTAATTCTTCGTTCCTGGGGATCCGGCCGTGACAGATTCCTCTTCCATAATTCCTGCTTTGAGTCGAAAAACCACCCTTAGGGGAAAAACGAAAATAATATTTTTTTTTCTTCCTATTTTCTTTAATCTTATTTTAGAAAAATCTACATCTTTATAATCAATGCTTCAAAACCCTAGGTATGATCAAAGTTCTGAAATTTAGAAATCTAAGAACGTATCCAAAATAAAAATATAAATTTTGAAGTAAATAATAATCTCTCTTTTCTTTTTCTTTATATATAGGGCTTCCCCTATGAATTCAATATCTTTATACCCTTGATAATTAATTCAATTAATATAATTAATTTTATTTTCATTTTACCTTTAACAAAAATTCAGGACATCCACATAGATGATTTTAAAATATTTAAAATTTTATTTTACTTTAATTATATTTGTTTTTATTATACTTTTCATAATATAATGAAATGTACAAATATTATATATATTTTTTACTTTCCTTTTCTTTAGCACTTTCCAAGATTCTATGACGAAGTGTTATCAAAAGAAAATAAAAAGGTAAAGTGCTAATAGAGTTATTATTATTATTATTAGTATTATTAAGTCTTTATTAATACATAGGGTTAGTGAAAAGGCAGAATGTTTATTATGTGGATAGGTTAAAATTTTCGATTTCTTTAACAACTATCACAATAAACATCTAAAAACCTAAATTTAGAGAATTCTCTGCTCTCCCTTTCAAACCCTAGTTCTTTTTTTCTTTCATCCCAAAGTAGAGTTTAGAATAGTTCTATTCTTTGGCTTCCATTAGCTTTTTTGTTAAATCACCATCCTCATGTCCTGTCACCCCCGTAGACTGAAATGACTTCAATAAAGTGGCTTTATTTCGGAAGCCTTGTTTTTTCTTGTTTTTGTGTTTTTGAGATATCAACTTGTTGTCGCTACTGTAATAAAGGTCGCCCATAATAGTATCGCTTTGTTCGTTTTGTTTTCGTGTGGGCAATTGAGACGATAACGATATTTTAGTGTGCATCTTTAGATTACCAATTGTGCAAAATGAGATGCTTTATTCTCGCTATTAACTTTATTAGGAGCAATATATTGTTAATCAAATCAATAAAATTTATTTTAAAAACTATCACAATAAATTTGCCAAATTAAAAAAGAAAAAACTAATATATTACTTTTATTTAGTATATTTATTGTTTAAAATGTATTTTTGAACAATAATATTCTAAATACTTCTTATTTAAATTACATTGGGTCCCACAAAGCTTATTTGGTGGGTCCACATGGAATGTGTTTTCTCCATGAGGAGATGAAGATTATATAATAGTACGCTCAAACCATTAAGGAGTTAACAAATTCCGTCTTCGTTAATGTGTGTAGTAAACATCAACCTCGAAAACTAACTAAAGGTTTAATAGGAAACTCAGATCCTTACATCGATGGGAACAAGACTTTTAAAGGGTATAAATACACCCACCTTGTATTTCTCAGCTCGCTCCCACGACACCCTGGGCTTTGAGTAAGTGGGGAGGGACCTAAACATGTTCGTTCACCAGCCACACGCACGCGAGCCTCCGCCGTCGCTTTTGGCGCAGGTTACTGTTGGATCGACAAGTGCCTTCTTCAAAGAGACACCAGGTCCTGTTTCGCTACTAGTCGTAATACCCACCCTTCCAGCTTCCATGTTGACTCCCAACAATGTATACACCCTCCTAAGTCACAGATCAGGATTCGAACGCCATAAACATGTCTATATAAAGGTCACACCTCGACTATCTGACATAGATAGTATACATGGCCCACTCATTCATATTCATACATTTGAGAGTATCCTGCAAACAGCTCATGCAAGTCTGAATGTACCAACACAGGAAGTGCTTTCTTATGTTGGAAGATCATTTCATCCTGGGAGACAAATTGCAAAAGACTCGAAGCACCACTGCGAGGACAATAATTGTCTTAAGGAAATTGTGTCCAACACAAGACTTGATTTGCAAACAGGTTCTGATTATTTTTCTAGTTTTTTCCTGCAAACGTGTTAATTGTTCATCCTAATGGCTTGTCAAGCACCCCCGAACCTCCTGGCCCGACCTGACAAGGGATCCCACCGAGCCCGGGGTGCGAGACCATATACTGGGACTCTTTACCTGATTTTTTTTTTTTTAACCGTACTGGTACTTGTGGGTTATGGGCCCACATCTCTTAACATAATCAAAATATTATATACAAAATAAAACTACCACCGTAATGGTGTTTACAGTATACATACACCACAGTCCTGCATTTATTTATACATATATTAAAACAACTTCACATATCTAGAAAGCGTAATAATCATCATCTGATGAACCCCTACTCGATGGTCACACCAAACTATGTGCTGATGTCTTCGGGGATGTCTTCTCTCAGATTCCACACCTGGATAGAACCCGTATGTTTTACGCTTAGTGGGAAACATATCTTATATTAAACACAACAATGTATATCATGGACCTTCCTTGACTCTTATATAAATCCAAATGTATAAGACAAATCATATTCGTAACAAACTTAGACATATACAATGACAAGGCATCCAATTCGGGCTCTTTAGTACATGTATCGTGGATTCTCTCTGTGTTTTCGTGTCAGCTTTCCTATTCATGTCATCGACTTTAATTTTGTCTATTTGTACCTTAGACTCCTTTAATGTAATTTTACATCTCCCATAGAGTATGTAGTCTACATCAGATCAACTTATACTTAGAGCAACTATACTTACCATCTTACACTTATGGCGTACTTATTTTTTATTCGAACTTATACTTATAATATTTTGATCTCTATATTTACCATCCAGACTCATATATTTACAGATACCTTATTCACCCCCGTATAGGACACATTATCTTATCTTTATATCTCTCCCCCAAACCTCCCGTATAGGTTTTCTATTAACTTATACTTATACTACTGAAGTCATACATCTTCTATTCTGAGGTACCGTATGCAAGCTAATCCTATACTGATACTTCATATTCAAACTTGTACCATGAAGTATATCCCGGTCTTACTTAAACTTATACCGGTGTTATACAATTGATTCTCGTAATTTAGATCTTATTCTAGTACTAAGGTACTCCGTGTAAGCACGATAAAATGAAACAAATCGGGATTCTATACGCATACCTATCGTAGCATGACATTAGTCCATAGCAGCATGCCAGAGATCATACGTATACATATACTTATTCCTTACCGATACGAGAGTACTCTTAGGTACTATCGACTTATACTGCTTTACCAATACTGAGTACCGCGTAGGTCACCCGGATTTTATACTTATAATGTGCTTTATATTCATTCCTCGGACTCCTCGTAGAGAGTTACTACGCAGTTTATTCCTGTATTTCGGATCTTATCCTCGTATTACTATATATACATGTGTTTCTGATTTTATATGTATTAATCCTATATACGTCTCACGAAACTTATGCACTTCACTCTTATGGAACTTATAACGCTTCGGTTTATTCTTTGGTTCTTCGGGATTCATAATCTAGCTATTCTCGTCTTCTCGTATCTTATACTCTGAGCTTATTCTTGTCTTTCGGGACCTTTTACACTGAGCTTATTCTTCGTGCGGCTGCACTGTGAGGTACCGATAAGTTGAAATTTACTGTAGATCATAGCACATACAAGGTCGGACTCACACACGTATGTTATGCGGATATTTAGCTCTTTTCGTAGTACGCATCCCGCATTCATTTATACTTAAGTACCCGTAGGTACGACCGGTTCTATACTCAGATTTGATGTGAATTTATGGGCCACTACTTCCACACGAGAGCACCAGGTACTACCAGCTTAATCGTATACAGAGTATCCGTGGTGTGTACTGCCAGATTACGCATACGAGGTACTTCCTTCGATCTTTACTCCATTCATTATCTGGGCTGTTTCATATATCATATGTCCCGTCTGACCTACCTGCACCAACTCATGCGAAAGCCATATGACGAAAGATACCGCAACTCACGGCAACACGTGAGTGTCGGTAAGAGTTAACCAAACAGTGAGCGCCATGAACGCTCAGACTTGCCCCGTCACTCGCAAATGCGAAATGGCAGCCGGAAGACTAATCAAAACTGCTAACCACGCAGCAGAGAGCAAGTGTGACACCAACAGAGTGCCAAAGCACTAACAGTGATGCCGAGCACCAACAAGACATCCACCTGGCCCAGCCCTTCTGGTCCAGGGTAGCACCCGATCACATACGTCTTTCGTAATCCTATAATACTTCTTAATCACATTCTATGATCATGACATGCTTACAGGCTTTTGCTGTTCAGCGTTCATGTTTCCGCTTGTTTCGTGTTTCATATCATATTCGTGTTTCATACCTATTCCATATGCAGTACGTGGATACTTGTACGATATAATTCCTATCCACATCATCTTCATGTATTCTAGTCCCCTCTATGAATCTATTTTTCTTAGGAATTGAATCAATCCAACTTAATCACCCAAACTCAAGTTATGACATTTTCATGCCAACTAAACATGCACGATTTTACCGATGGGACAGTTTGAAATATTTTATTTTCCAGTGCCTTGTCTCAATATGTGACAATAGATATTTGTACTTATTTAAAGCTAAGGTTCTATGATTCTATTCCTAACTGGAATCCACCCCACCTGGAGAATTCTAGAACTCAAGAGATACGTCCCAAAAGAACTTCTGGGACACCACTCTACGCTCAAACGGATTTATAAATCGTCACACATACCCCACTTCTCGAAACAATTTTTGACCACTTAGTTTTGTGAATTTGACGATGCCTATTTCTTTAGGTTCGCTCTTTTCTTTGAAAGTTTCATTTTAATTGGCCAGCCACTCTGAACTACTCAAATCGATAAGAAATGAGAAAGTTATAGCTAAAACACAAAAACTATTTGAAATTGAATATGTATTATGTACTTTATAATTCTTAAAGTGAAAATTCGTGACACCTTTGATTTTAAGGTAAAATTAAGATAATATCTTAAGGTGTACTGGTACATGACCCAAAAATGTCCATAGAATGTGCTTTCTCCCTTTTTCCATATTTTGATAACACCCACATCAACCCTATTCTCCATAAACACCTCAAAGCCATCTCAAATTCATCTGGTGTAACCTCAATTTCACTAATTATTTTCTAATACTTCTCTGGCTTCAAAAATCCTTCATGAATTATTCTCAAACTCCACTTCCCCTCATTATGGTTATGATCCATACATAACCCTAACATAGTTTAGTTAGTGCCTGTTTCTAAACCCTAACTTCTATTTATACTTATTCTCGAAGGCTAATCCATCCTCAAAGAGAGATTTCATGTGCTCTTTTGTCCTATCTGGTTGGTTTTACCAAGCTACTTTTAAGAAATCTAGCATGTAAGAATACTAACAAAACCTCTAGGTTTTGAACAACCATGACCATACATGTGGTACAAATGTGAAATTCATGCAAACTTCTAATTCCATAGCTCCTACACCTAGCTTAATCTTTGCTTCTCTTCCTCTTTCCTCTTCTCCTTCTTCTTCTCTTTCTCTTCCTCTTTTTCTCCTTCTTCTCTTTCTCTTCCTCTCCTTCTCCTTTTTGGCCTTCACGTTTTTCTTCCACTCTTTGGAGACCAAATTTGGTCTTAAATCCAACTTTTTAGTTAAGGCCATGTTTGGCCAAGTCAAAAACTCATTTTTTTGACTTAAGTTTTCATAATTTCATTTTGGGTCCCCATTTCTCATCTTCTAATTCCATCTTTCTATATTTGCTTCTTAATCCCATCTCTTATTAAATTTCCAGTTTTGGCATTCATCTTTTTCATCTTATGACATTCTGTCCTCAAGGGGTGCGTTAATCACTCTTAATCTCTTTGTCTCTATTAAATCTGGTTTCTTATTTTATTCTAAAATTCCATCTAGCTTTAAATATATTCTCTAACAAAGTTCTGAAAAACTACTGTGTATTTTTCTGGATGTTAAGCATGGTTTGTTCTATTTTACAAAGATCAAGCTCAGAATATTATTTCATATCTGATTGAAATTAAAACAAAAGTATATAAAATGCCATAAATAATTATAATATTTGAAATTAATAAACTTACCCTAATTTTTTTGAGGTGGCATTCCAAAAAATTAGAGCTAGTAAATGGTTAAATTTAATCCATTTTCGAAATCAATGGCCAAAATCTGATGAACTAATCACCCACTTCTATCTGTAAGTTAGCTGACCGCCCATTTGCGAAGCTAAAACGTCAAAATCTTAAAAATGCTAAAAAAATTAATTTTACAAATTCATACTTTTCAAATAAAATAAATAATATATAAATATATAATAATAAATAATATATAAAATGATTGAGTCTAAACAATGTACTAATAGTAAATATGCTTAAATAAATAAATAATTCTAGAGCACAAAGTACCAAACCAACTATCTAAATAATACAAAATAAAGTAAATGTTTTTTAATAGCACACTAAAAAATAGCTGCAAGCATAATGAAATTCCGTATGCTTATAATCTCATTCTCATGCTCATTATATCTAATAATAAACATGTGATCTAAATTATAAAGATGTGCATTTAATAGTATAAATTTATTTATATTTGGAATAAAAATATTTTATTTCCAAAATACATTATTCATAACCATATAATAAATGAAATATCCTATTTGTTTTGGAAAATTCATCTTAATATAAGATATAATCATATTAGGAAAGAAATATGGGTATAATTTTTGTTAATTATTTTAAAATAACAATATTTTGTTATTAACACTTAGTTTAAGTAGAGCCGGTAATATGGGCTGAGCCCGAAGGGCCACCCACTTCACCTCAAATTTTTTGAGGCCGGGACAGAAAATTCTGAAGCTCTAGAATAAAACCTGACTTACCTTACCCACGACCATGTGGCTTGGCCCAAGTAAGCCCGATGAGCCCGATTGGCCTTAAATTTGTATTTAATTTTTTTAAGTAACTAGCTTAGTAATTAAGATTTTCAAGAATTCATCTATAAAATTTGATATTTTTGTTATCTATTTTATAGCATAGGGGTTTTAAAAATAATAATAATTATAATAAATGATTAATATATTAAACTTTGTTGTTTTAACTATTTTATTTTCAATTTCTAAATGTATCTTTTTAAGTTAATTTATATGATAATTTAATATTTTAAAAATCTTGTATGAAAATTTACTGAATGCCTTAAATAAATTATAGTTTTAATATTGAATATATTTTTATTTATCTCATTAATCCTATTTAAATATTTACAATTTCATTTTTTATTTATCCTTTAAATTTTATTCAAACATATATGTTTTTTTAATAAAAATAAAGTTGTACTAGTTTATAAATTAAAATAAATTTAATAACTAAATTATTAGTATATTTTAAATAATTTTATTACTTAAACTAATATTAATAACAAAATAATGTTATTTTTTAAATAATTAACAAAAATTATACACTAATTTCTTTTCTAATATGATTATATCTTTTACTAAGATTATATCTTTTAGGATATTTTATTTGTATACGGTTAAGATGCAAGTTTGGAAAAAATATTTTTTTATTCCAAACAAAAATGAAATTTATGTTATTAATATTTTAAATTAATTAATAGATGATGATAACTCAACCACCATTGAGGATGTACATATTACTAATATGAAATCACATATTATTATTAAATATAATGAGGATGAGGATGAAAATTAAAGATATATGTGATTTCATTTGATACTTTAGAGTTGTTTTTTCAGATATGTTATTAAGTTGATACTATTTAGCTAGTTAGTTTGGTACTTTGGTTATAACAGTGTTCTAACATTATTTATTTATTTAAGATTATTTACTATTATATTTTTAGACTCAATATTTTATATATTAATTATTATTATAAATTTGTATATTATTATTTTTTGAAGAATGATGAATTTGTAAAATAATTTTTTTAGTATTTTTAAGGTTTTGGCCTGTTGCGCTGGGCTAGGTTGGTCGAAAACTAGCCTGAATATAAATGAGCTAGATTAGCCCAAATTAATTCCAAGTTTCAATTAAATTTGGTCGATCAATTCCATTTACCAAATTTTTAAGTTTTTAAAAATTCAACAAAATTATTTAAATATACTGATAATTTATTTATTAAATTTAATTTAATTTATAAACTAATACAACTTCATTTAAAAAAAAAACATATATGATTGAATAAAATTTAAAGGATAAGTCAAGTTGACCCGGTTTTATTCAAGTCTTAAATTGTAAGACCCAAGAAATTCCAATTTCTGGAAAAATGGCAAAATCGTAATTTCGGTTAAAAATCCAGAATTTATTCTCTGGATCTTGGATGATGAAACGGATTTCACCGTTGGAATTGTCTCACGAAATCTAGCTAGCACGTAAAATTTCGTTGAATTCCGAGACAATCGGAATTTACACGTTTTTCGAGGCATCGCGTTTCGGGTGCCGTAAATAGATTTTCGATGCGACGAAAGTCACATATAACATGTACTCATGTGTCAAGGCGGTACGAGTAGAGAAATGATGAAAATGGATCAATAAACAAAGGCGAATGTCAAACTGAAAAGTTAAGGATATTATTTTAAAGGTGCATGTGAGCGTGCGAGGGATTCGTCCTAGGATTGAGGATTAGAAGAAAGCTCGGGTCAGGGCTTTGGTTGATGATATATATATGTATTGAAATGTCTAATTTTAATATATGTTTGTATAAGAGTGAAAATATTGTAACTTTGTAACTGGCTTGGTATATAGTTGGATTCATAGTTATATGTACTATGAGTATCGCTTAGGGGCCTCAAGTGGCCGTATTCACTCAAGTGATTGGATATATTGGATGTATTGGATATATTAACTGCTGTGACGTATACGTGTGCTCAGATTTGTAGCCCCCGCATCAAGTGAGACTCGCCACTTCAGAATGTCGGGTCACCCGAAGAGTCATTGAAAGGGCCCACGGTCGACGGTAGTCAACTGGACCCCCGGTTTTGGAGCGTCACATCTTCAGATCGTGTTCAGTGATACTAATACCTGCGAGCTCCGGGTTGATATCCATCACCACTAGGTGGTTTGAAGTAGAGTATAGGTATATGGAAACCTAGAGATTGAGGATTTTGGCTTAGGCCATAGTCTTTGAGGTGTAAGAACATCACCACTAGGTGTGGTTCGATGTTGAGTTTAGGTATGAGATTACCTAGGAAATCACGGGACAAAAACTAGGACACTACATGCATGTGTTTTAGGTGATTGTTTGATAAATGATGTGTGAACATGTGAATGTTTGATGAATGGTGTGTATACCATGTTATATGTGTTATGATTGTTTGTGTGCTTAGTACTTAGCACATAGGAAAACAAGTGATGTGTTATAAACTTTTAGAAGTTTTTACAGTGTGTAAAAACTGAAACAATGAAGAAAATAAGAAATAAATTTTAATAATTTTTTTTGAGTTGATGGATAATGAAATCAAATTTTAATAAATTTGAGGTTGAATTAGGTTAGTGTTATATATGATAGTTTTCTATGTACTCCGACCATTTTCCTTAATTAAATGAAAAAATAATAATATAAAATAAATTTTAAGCAAATTTATTGGGTTTATTGAGAAATGAGAAAATATATATATATATATATATATATATATATATATATATATATATATATATATATATATATATATATATATATATATATATATATATATAAGGTGGAGAAATTTTTTTTTTACAGTGTAAAACTGGAAAAAGAAAGTAAAGAAAATAAATTTTATAAATTTATTTGGTTATGAGGTGAAGAAAATAATTTTCTAAGGTTTTACAAGTTGTAAAATTGAAGAAAATCGAATAAAATAAATTTTTATAAATTTATTTGAGTATTCTAGAAAATGAAAAAAATAATAATAATAATAATAATAAATAGGTATATTTTTTTGTGTATCTTCCAAGAGTTTAAGAAATGAAAAAAATGTATACTTTATGTTTTTGGGCATTTTTCCAATAGCATGTGTGAAAATATATGAATATATGTATTTTTTGGGCATTTCAAAGAGGTCGAAATAAAGAAAAAAATAAATACAAATTTGAAAGATAAAATAAAAATAAAATAAAATGAGGCAAAATTTTGAAAAGTGAAATTTTCTAAAAAATTTTTTTTTTTGTGGAAAAAGAAAAGATTTAACATGTAATTAAGTGTCTCGTGATTATGATAAATGCAGTATATCAGATATGATTACGCTGTTGTTGCGTAGGATATTGCGGTACTGGTGTAATTCGCGCATATGAAAAGCGCGACGCGGCTGCCAGGAATCCATGACTGAGGGAATCGGATAATGAAATGGACAGAAAAACTTAAAATTTTATTGAAATAAAAGAATTGAGGGTTGGAATTCTACACTTAGAAATGAAACGCCGCTTCATGGTCACAAGTCTATTAGCACTGGCATGCATTGCTATTAGACTCAAATGAAAAAGTAAATGATTCTGCACTGACATAAGTAGATGGCTAGTCAAGGGCGATGACATAGGAGGGCGCCCACGGCACGGGTCACACCACCGCAAGATTCGACCACCACTAAGATTTGATCAAACAGCCCTCGCGAGGCCGTAGGTATTGCAAAGGTCGCTTATTGCACAGTTAGCGTAGCAGTGGTCAGAGGTCCTGTAACCTCCGTAGGCTTAGATGCATCATCCTCCGACAATCGCAGGGGGAGGAGATCCGATGGCATGTACCATTGGTCTACATACAGACGAGAAGGTGTTAGAGGCTATGGAGATTACTTCTAACACTACCAGGATTAGACTAGTCGCGGTTCTAGCCGGAGAGTGAGGCCCAAATATGTGGAAATGGGCAAGGACTCCTAGAGACCTTGTGAGGAGCTCTTATTTGAAAGTTCTCCCCTAGGAATTAGGGAGAGAATAAGGATGATATGTTGAGGTTGCGAGTTGGAGATCTCGGGGACTCTACTCACAGTGGACCTGAGGATCATGGACATGTCAAAGTTCGATGTCACCTGGATGGATCGCGCACAACTTACGTGGTCGTTATCGATCAGGAGCGTAGGAGAGCTACCGCCTTACACGCAGGACTGCACTGTGTGGTAACTCAGGACAAGAATGATATTTCACTTTACAGATACGAGTCCGCTTTTCAGTGGACAGCTTAGCTGGTCACAATGAGCCTTACCTAGAGGACTAGGACAGGCCAGACTTAGATCTACCTCTCGAGTAAAGTAGCATGTGATGTTTTTCCGCATGAGCTACCTAGACTACCTCCAGAGTGGTGACCGGCATCGCCACACCTTGGTACTTCACCCATCTCTACGACTGCACAGATTTATCACCCGCTGAGTCAGAGGGAACTCGTGAGTCCGCCATGGTGGAGCCACTGGACAAGGTTCATCGTGACCGAGCACTCACCATGGGACATCTTGCCTCTATTTAAGTAAGAAGAAGGGTAAGACCCTTTGACTGTAATAATTTACGTAGTCGAACAAGGTTACGATCAAGAATCGCTACCCATTATCGAGGATTGATGATTTATTTGATCGGGCTTGAAAGGAGCGTAGCTCCATTCCAAGATAGACCTTCAGACCGGTTACCATCACCGAGGTTAGGTGGTATATATCCCTAAGATAGCGCGACGCATTATGGGCACTTTCTGAAGCTACTTGATGCTCCTTTGATCGACGACGCGCCAAGAAGATTCATGATCCTACGATAGATATTCTAACCCTATTTAGATCGCTTTGTCGTAGTCTCGTGGATGATGATCTCGATCCACTCCTACCGAGGGAGCATGAGTATCACTGAGGATCGCTTACGCTTGTCGAGAGACCATCGCTTATACGCCAAGTTCAAGTAGGCGCGGTTTGGATTCATCGAGGTGAGATTTTTAGGACACGTGGTATCAAAGATCGAGGTCGCTCGACTCCAGAGAAGGTCGAGGCTGTAATGAGTTGGGAGAGACCGAATGTCAATCTTTGTGATAATGAGTTTCGGGATCGGGCTGGTATTACAGAGATCTCGAGAATGGGCCGGGGCTGTCCATTCGGGTGTGGATCGTGACCCCGCCACGAGATGTGTGGACTCTATGGTCACCCACCCCCGACCATAGAGAGAGGGATCAAGGATGCCCGGAGCACTCGGGATGCGGGTATTGGTAGCGAGAGGGAGGATCAAATTTCTCTTCTAGTTGGGAGGAAAAGGCGTAAGACTTCGCTTCACACGGTTTCGTGACTGCACAAGATCGGGGCATGTGAGACTGATCGGTCCCCTGCAGATTGTGGATCCTGGAGGACTTCGGGACAACGCAACCCGCTTAGTCAGAACAGAGAGATATTTGCCCATTCCGACACTCTAGTACGGTCGAGGAACTAGTTTCGCTTCGGTGTTATACAAGGCTCCCAACAACACGATAGCCGTAGGCCGCAGTGTGGGTCAAGTCAGGACATATCGTAGTCACGAAGTGGAAGCGAGGGACCTAGGATGGTAGACATATTGGTTGTTAGATGTCAGGCTTGACATGGATGAATCGATGTACCCATCTAAGTTGTTAGTACTGGGGACCTGAATGTTGTCACACCGGCTACCGACTGATTCGGGGCTGAGGTTAAGGCCTTTAGAGAAGCCAGGAATAGATGTTCTTCCCTAGATGTAGAGTTGACTGATAGGTCGAGATTATGAGTGAGAGATCTCCGAGATTCTGCCATTGTGGGACCCCGGATTGGGTGTCACAAAGATGGCCTTATTGTTTTCGTGGCACAAGAATATCGCTGGTTTAGCCGGGTGTGGGTAACACACGGTCATTCACCACTCGTGAGTGTGGGTTGAATTTGTCTTAAGGACTATGTCCAATAAAGACTCATAGTCTCGATTCAGAATGAAGAGTAATTAGAGTGTAAGCAAAACAAAAAGGGGGTCAGTGAATCTCTAAGGTGAGAACTCGGAGTTGGGGTGGTGTAAGAGACCCCAGGAGATATCCTAAATTTCGCATGAATGTAAGAGGCTCAAGTGTAAGTCAAGAGTTAAGTTAATCAAGATGAAACACACGGTCAAAGTTATCACGTGATTCAAAGTTGAGTGATAGGAGTCGGGAGTGACTCGAGATTTGGATACCCCTTTGGCAATTGCATTAGGTGTTGCCGAAACAAGGCCTCAGATATGGATGTCATACATGACATGGACTAGGTTGACGATCAATTGATTGTCACATTGTGACCTTGGGAAGGTCGCAAGCATATTACAAAGCAAGGGTTGTGTAGGGTTACACGTTGTGTAGATTATATACAGGTGTTAGAGGACACGTCATACATATGTCCCTGGGTCATAAGGGTAGAGGAGCATTCGCTCTGCAGAATCTTCGCCTACAATAGTTATTAGACGAGTATACAAATGGCACTATACGAGGCATCGCACTGGGAGGCCATGTAGATTATCATATGATTGACCGAGATGGAAGAGAGCTCCATCACAGTCCTCGATTCGATTAGGAGACACCTCCGTAGAAGGTGATGCCATCATTTACAATGGTTTCTCACGGCCCGCAGCCTGTAAGAGATATGCGACGTGCGACGTCGACCTCAGAGTTCGAGGTCAGATCACGCCTTCAAGCGTGATGCCTAAGAGGGAGGTCGTTCGGCAAGCGTGGAAGCTATCAGCCGAGGTTCATTGACCTTCGAGATACTCGAGTGGTAGCACCGCTAAGGCACGGCTAGCTGCCATCGCCAAGATGTCGTGTCCACGAGGTGTTTCACGCCTCCATGCTCCTATACACTCCAGATCCGTACCATGTGGTGGATCAGACAGATAGAGGCTGACACCTGATGGGACCTTCGAGAGGGACCAAAGGTGCATTTTAGATAGCCGCGGATCAGGTTTTGCGACGCAAGACCGCGTGAGGCTAGCGTTGGTGCTATGGCGCTACTACTGGAGTGGAGGAGCCCACGGGAGCGCGAGGACACGATGCGAGCCAATGGCATTTGCTTAGTGGATGAAGGTACGGGTTTAGTCGTTTAAGATTTAAATAACCCGCTTACATGCATGGTAGAGTGCACGTTGCATATGCATGTGAGTGATTGTATTGTCTCCGAATTTCGATCAAATTCCTTTATGATAGGAGAATGTAAGACCAGAAATTCCAATTTCGAAAAGGCAAAACGTACTTGCTACGAAATCAGATCGGCTAAAAATCCGTAATTTATTCTCTAGATCTCCGATAATGAAACAGATTTCACCATTAGAATCGTCTCACGAAATCTAGCTAGCACGTAAAATTTTGTTGAATTCTCGAGACAAATGTGGAATTTACATCGCCGAGGCATCGCTAAGCCGTGTCAGAAAACGATTTTCGGCGCGACGAAAGTCACATATAACATGTACCATGTGTCATAAGTGGTATGAGTAGAGAAATGATGAAAATGCACGGCCGAGACAAAGGCTTCTAATGTCAAAACTAGAGTAAAGAAGGATATTATTTTACGTGTATAGGAACGTACAGGGACTACCATTCTGTAGATCGAGGATTAAGAAAGCCGGGTCAGGGGCTTTAAGGATGATATATACATGTATTGAAATGTCTAATTTAATATATGTATTGTATAAGAGTGAAAATATTGTAACTCTTGTAACTATTTGGTATATAGTTGATTCATAATAAGATGTATTATGAGTAATGCTTCAGGCCCAAGGTCGTAGATACTCAAGTGATCGGATATATTGACACTGCATTATTATATTGCAATCGTTGTATAAGATATGCAGATTTTAGATTGGGTAGAGCTCCCGCACCAAGGAGACTCTCGCTCGATTTTTTGTGAGAAATGCTCGTCACCCGACATTCACGAGTGTTTCCGCGGGTCAGACGGGTGGTCAACTGACCCTGTGCTCTCAGCGCTACATAAATTTTACAACATAACCTCTAAAATTTATTAAAATGGATTGACCTATCGAGCTCAATCCATATTATCAACTCAACAAAAAACCATAAACCTTATTTTAAGTAAAACTCAAGCTCATTTCGAGTTGATTATGACATTCATTACCTTGCATTTTTCAAATTAACTTTTCTAAATGAATGGGTTTTTCTTTTGAGAAATGTACTTACAAAAATAATGTATTTTAAATCACAAAGTATTATTATTATTTTGAATAGAAATAAAAGTATTACTAATTCTAGTATTTTTTTAATATATATATATATATATATATATATATATATATATATATTATCAAATCAAACACTTAAATTATAATATAATAAATTGACCCGAGACTGACCTCCTTGCCTTGCATATTTAAACGTTGAACACTCTATCACATGAGTTATGCATAATAAAATGATATTTATTTTAATATTATCATGAATAAAAATCACTTTTCCAAAATTTTGCTTCATATCCATCATTTTTCAAATAAAAATAAGGGAAAAATATTATTTAAATCCTAAACTTTTGAAAATGGTGTCTTTATATCATAAACTAAAAAACTTGCTTTTTAAATATACCAACTTCCATTTTACTTGTAGTTTTAGCTTCGGACAATTCGAACCTAGCTTCAAACGTAGACCTTGGCCTACATGACAACAAAAAAACAACGTGGTTTTGTATAGTTGGAGAAACCAAACCATGATGTCGTTTTGTAGCTTAAAAACAACAGTGTTTTAAACATCGGGTTTTAATCGAATAGCTTAATACTATTTTTTATTTCCCTTCAATTTTTCTCTCCAACTGCTTTCTTTTCTTTCATTTCCATTCCTTTTCCTTTCAAATTTCCCATTAACCAAACATTTTGGTTAAAGAGAAAGCAATACAAAAACGAATGAAAATTATTGGAAAATTAATTCAAGAAATAGCACTCACGTCAATAATGTCATTCCATAAGAAATGTAGAATCATCAATGCTAATGGGGTAGAAACAACATGTGCACAAGCCCGCAGTTAATGTGCCTGTAGCAATAAATTCTGAAGCAGCCTCCGCACCTCCACCTTATGAAGGAGTCAGCAATGCACTCCAACTAAGAAGCCTGCCCATAGTGAGATCCTACCCATGCCAAAGTACACGCCTGTGTAGTTAAAAACCACCCTGCCAGGTAATCAAGCGATATAGGCGGCCCAAAAACTCATACAAAAGGGAAAACGCCCGGTCTCCCTGATCCGCGCCCCATGTATTAGGAAAGAAGAATATTACATGATCACGACTCCTCCATTATCCCTTTAAATGTTTACCCAATAAGGCTAAAAGAAAACTCCTCACCCAACGGAGAGATACCGCATCATTGTCTAACAAGGAAAGTAACCACAATTTCTCCCTATAAATACCGACCCATTCTACCACAAAAAGGTACGCAATCATAACGCCATCGAGAGTTGAATTCTTTCCTTTCAATAAGAAAGAAGCTGACTTAGGCATTGGAGATCCGGCAGGCGCACCCCCGCCGGACCATCCTTTCAGTGCAGGTTGCAGGTTGTATAACGACTCGGCCCAGCAAACCGGCCCAATGACTTTGAGAAGATCCAAATCGATAGAAAAAGCACCATCAGTTTGGCGCCGTCTGTGGGACGACTATTCCTTTACAAATAAAACTGAATTCTCAGTGACTAATGGTATTGACCCGAAACATGAGCAGGAGTCACGCCAACCCCCCTAGAACGCAAGACCAGCAAGGCAATACTGACGAGGTGGAGGCACTCCATCTCACTAACTAGCGTTTGCTGAGAGACTTAGAGGATCTCACCAGAAAAATGCAGCGGCCGCGGGAAGAACGACAACACCACGACGCTCCTCGGGACGCTGACGGAGAAGGAGAGACTAGCCAAGCCAAAGGAGCACGATCCTTATAAACTCCCTGGAGAGGACCGCAATGAGTGAATTCTCGCTATGAACAATAGAGGTAATGGACCCACCTTTTATCAGCCGGAGATAAGGGAACGATCGTGGGAGAAAGCTATAACACCCTGAAATATATCCTAGCAGTTTTCGGACATGTTTAGGGTATAATAAAAGTAACAGTATATTTGTCCGGAATAAAATAAAGAGAAAAATAAAATAAGCAAGAACTTGGAGTTAATACAATAGTTAAGGGTAAATTAATAAATTACCAATTCATGACCCAAGGGCCATAATATAATAAGTTCATATGTCAAAGCGGGAATATGCATAAGTTAAATCAAGAGTAATAGAGAATCAAGGACCAAAGAGAAATAAAAAGAAAGATATTAGAATAAAATAAGGAAGAAAATCAGGAAGAGACAAGACTTGAAGGGAAAGAGGAGGGTTTCCTCCTTGGAAAGTGAAATAAAAAGGGCCAAGATCAATAAGGATAAGACCAAATCTCATTTTGGTCTTCGGGAGAAAGAGGGAGCAAAAAACGGATGAGAAGAGAAGAGAGCGAAGAAGAAGAAGAAGAAGAAGAGAAAAGAAAAGAAAAAGAAGGAAAAGAAAAGAGAAGATCACAGGTATGGAACTACTAAATTTGAGTATGGAATTTGAGTATGGGTGTAAGGAACTATGAAAGTTGAGTATGGAACTAGGAATATTTGTATGGAAATATGGGTATATGGAATTTAAGTATGGTTAGTAAGGAACTGTGAAATTTGATGATGGAAACTATGTGTGTGTGTATGGAAGTCTAGTTTTGGTCTAGAAAGTTTAGATACATGGTTTGGAACCCTTTCTAATGTGTATGGTTTGGGTTTGGAAACTCCCAAACTCATTTCTTGTTAGGTTGAGTTAAGAAGAGCTCTAAGGCCCTATAGTGTGTTTGGGGAAGGGTCTAGTTGCAAGTCGAACTAAGAAATTTCCCTACTTTTTGATCATCAAGAGTCGGACTCCAGAACGTGTTTTTGGGTTAAATAGCGGAATTTGGCAGTAAATCCATCTCATAAACGAGCCACATCAATGAACTTAATGTTAGGCTTTTGAATTTCTCAATTTGGACCCATGATTGGGTTATGGTCTTTTACTCGAATAGTCAAACGGCGAGAGGTCACCCATGTGAGGTCGGTCCAAACAGGTCAGCCCATAGAGGTCAGTCCAACGCAGGCCACCCCAGAGGTTTCGGCTCCAAGAGAGGCCAAGAAACCTCATGCAACTGCAGGTCGTTGCACCATCCCGTAGGAGGTCGCAGACCATGTGAAGTGCAGGCCGCTGCACCTCATATGTGCCAGAGATCACAGATCTTCATAAAGCAGAGGTCACATCTTCATCCTATAGAGGTCAAGAGATCTCATCCTCAGAGGTCGCCATCTTCATCCCTAGAGGTTAGCATACCTCATCCTCAGAGGTCCGAGGTCACAGACCTCATAAATAGAGGTCATTGGCATCTCTCATCCAAAGAGAGGTCAGCAGACTATCCTACGAGGTCAAAGAGACCATCCCGCAGAGGTTAGCATACCTCATCCCAGAGTCACAAGACCTTCATCCCGTAGCGCTGGGCCTCAGTCACTGGTCGGGTTAACTACGTATGACCTCCAACTTAAGGTCATAACTCCTTCGTCTCGAACCCGATTGGTGTTCTCGACTCTATGGAAAGCCCATTGAGTCAATAATACATTCATATGCCTGAGGAGGATATTAGGTGTCAGGACCGAGGTGTTAGACCAAGACTACCGAGGTCAGGTCAGCCACTCGTCCAACCAGATTTGACCACGTGATGACCCTAACTTTGAAGGTCATACCCCTTCAGTCCGAACTCCGATTTAGTGTTCTCGACTCAAGGGAAGCCCATCGAGCCAAGCACATTCATATGCATGAGGAGGATATTAGGTGTCAGACTGAGGTGTTAGACCGAGCTCACCGAGGTCAGGTCAGCTCGTCCAGTTCAGGATTTGACTACGTATGACCTCCAACTTCGGGAGTCATAACTCCTTCGTCCGAACTCCGATTGGTGTTCTAGACTCCTATGGAAAGCCCATTGAGTCAAGCATCACATTCATATGCCTGGAGGAGGATAGTCAGGACTGAGGTGTTATACCGAGTCACCGAGGTCAGGTGAGCTCGCCCGGGGCTTCAGGATTTGACTACGTATGACCTCCAACTTCGGAAGGTCATAACTTCTCCGTCCGAACTCCGATTTGGGTGTTCTTGAACTCATGGAAAGCCCATTGAGTCAAGAATACATTCATATGCCTGAGGAGGATATTAGGTGTGTCCTGTGACCAAGGTGTTAGACTGAAGCGACCGAGCCCTACAATCTTAGGTCGCTAGCTCGTCCAACTAAGATTTGACTACGTATGACCTCCAACTTCTAAGGTCATAACTCCTTCGTCCGAACTCCGATTGCGTTCTCGGACTCTATGGAAAGCCCATCGAGTCAAGAATACATTCATATGCCCGAGGAGGATAGTGTAGTGTCGATCGAGGTGTTAGACCGACTACCGAGGTCCAGTCAGCTCGTCTAGTTCAGATTTGACCACGAGGACCTAATCCTCAAGGTCATAACTCCTTCGCTCGAACTCCGCTTTGTGTCTCGACTCTATGAAAGCCCATTGAGTCAAGAATACAGCCATACATAGTATGACAAAAGTGGAACCTATATTAGGTCCGTAAATAAGGAAAAAATAGGTGCGCAGAGAGTTAATCATAGTATATCATGCATAATATAAGATAGATACAAGAAGGAAGATAGATAAAAGTACAAGTAAGTGTATAAGTACTCGTGACGCCCCAAAACTGGGTGTCCGCTGACTACCGTCAACCCATGAAATCTACATGTCTCATGTTATGAGACCCATACATGTGCAAATATGGCCATTCGGGCTCACACATCCTACTCATAAAATGTATATTTTATACAAAAACATTTAATTACAATTTGTATAATTTATACAAAAATGGGTCTCTTGCCCTTAAATTTAGAAAATACAAGATAAGGCCATCTTGGCCATTTTTCGCCTAAGGTCCCGGGATGCCTCCTATTACCGCGCGCCTTCTAATTTAAAAATATATTCCCTTATTGCAGGAGCAATGCCCAAGAGGAATTTCCCTACTTGATTACTTCCCACCTAAGTGTAATGCAAATGGCACAACAAACATTCAACACATGCTAATATATAACTCATGCATATATTAACAAATTAATTCCATAAATCATGCTATTCGCCATAACAATAACATAAGATTAGCCTACCGGCTAATGCACAATCCGCGCTTCATCTTGGAACCGCCCACAAATCACAATCGCATGTTATTTACTCATGGCACAACACAACATCACACAATCATGTAAATAACCAGGGATCGTCCAAAACCATTCCGTAGATTTATTCACTAGATCCAAATCTTTTTGGAACCGAAATCAATAATATCTAGGCCTCAACAAATCCTCTATCCATTACATAACCTCTTTTAAACAAAAGTAAAGCAAGTAGGAGAAAACCCTTACCTTTTGGAGTTTGTCGAAACTCCCGAACCGGTACCCACGCGTAGTCCTTGGGAGCAACTTTGCTTCTTGCCCCGCTGAAGTTCGGCCTGACGGCCCATCTGAAAATCTGGGAGGAGAAGTGGAGAGCTTCACTCTAGATTTTTTTCCTCTTCCTCCTCCGTTGGCCTCCCTCTCTTTCTTTCCCTCTCCCAAACTGATTTGGGTCATGGTTGGTTAAGAGAATTGTCCTCTCACTTGCCAAGTGTCAAGCCCATTGGTCACTGACATATCACATCTGTCCCCATCCATCCGCCAACCCCATCATCCCACTCTTACTACAGTCTCAAGTGAGCCCCATCGGTTCCTCAAGTTTGATCAGACCGTGACCGACATGTGGCGCCGCCACCCAAAACGCGCTGCGTCCTATATCCCTCTGCGCTCGAAAACGGAAATTCGATCGCCTCACCACGAAATTGACGGTAGCTAGATTTCGCGAGACGATTCCAATGGTGAAGTCCATTTCGTCATCCGAGATCTAGAAAAAATTTCGGATTTTAACCGAAATTACCATTTTATCCTTCCTTAGGAAATCTGGATTTTTCGGGGTCTCACAACCTCCGTATAGGTATAAGTTATGTAACTCCTACGAGAGATAGAACAGTCTGATAAAGTACTAGTAAAACGTACAAGTATAGAAATGTGTATTAGTATATGTCATAAGATATGATACTTAACAGCATACGTAAGATATAAGCTTAACAAAGATATATGTTACTAGGAATGAGTACATTGATACCGAATGATAGGCATATATGGAATATAAGAATGAGTAAATGCATGCATGATAAAATATAGAATATATGTATTATAGAGAAATATAAGAATCATAATATAAAGCCACAGAAAGGAGAACGAATACAAATTAAAGAATGATAAGATATATTTGGTGGAGCAAGAATCATGATAAACAATAGTTATTCATGCTTATGAGATATGCATTTAAAATGAGATAAAATGGATTGTCCTCGCTAGAACCTAGTAGAGTAGGATGTATAGACATGCCTATTAGAAGAATAAGTCCTAAGATATAAGTTATGTTCTGATATCGAGGCCCCGTTTGGGTCGACGAGATAGATCCGGCTGATCAATTGCGGGGCCCGTAGTGGTCACCATAGCGCCTTCGGGCCCTTATAAGATGGTCACTGCCTCGTACAAACGATGATACCTTCGTATCATATCATCAAGTATAGGTCACTGCCCGCATGTTGATGATACCTTCGGTATAGACAAGACTGGTACAAACAAATTATTCGTTTATCCACTTTAAGGTTTATAATGTGCATGAAACATAAAACAAAATGATCTGGTCATTTACATGTGAAAAGATATGATATTATATGAGAAGCATAACACTGCTATGTGATGATAAGTTCTGTAACATGAGATTATACGATTCGACATGATATATGAAAATAATAAATCAGTACATGAATACAGTATATGAAACAGTACATAAATATAGTATGTGAAAACAATACATGATCACAAGATATGATGTAAAGATATTTATAACAAGACATGAAAATAGAACATAACAAATGGTATAGTATAGTAATCAAGAAAGTCATATATGATAGACATACCTGAATGAATAAATGGAACATGCTATGAACACATGATAGAAATGCATAAGTGCTAAGAACGATAGAGATAAGTAAAAGATGACAAAGCATAGGAATATAGTAAAAGTATAGATAGGAGATATGTCAAAGATGTAGAAAATATGCGATGCCAATAGGAATGTAAAGATGATAAGTAATAAAAAGTTATATGAATATGTATAGATATATGAAATGTACATGTATAAGCTTCAGGATACTACCATTGGTGGGTTATCCATGCTTATGTTCCCACTAAGCGCAGTTTAGCACGGTGTTCAATCCGTGCAGTATGTAAGGTACATAAGGTTAGAGGACAGATATCCCACATCGCCAGAGCAAGCCACCAAACATAGGTGTCACCGCACTACTTCCGATCCTCCATGTTTCTCAGATTAGAAAAAATGTACATGTATAAGTAAAATGAGACTTAGTAATGTGTATAGATTTCATGGACACCACTGATGGTAGTTCTTTGTAAATGAAAATGATTATATTACGTAAATTGCTCAGATAACCACACCGGGTATGCCCACTCAGAAAGAACAGTCAACGAGTCCCAAGATATAGTCTCGCGCCTCTCGACTGTCTTCTGATCTCGCTATCTGCCTGGACGGAATGGGGGCGGGCAGGATAAATAGGCCGCTTTCGACATCCAACAAGAGCTCAAACTACTGAAGGAAATCAGAAAGGACGAGCTCCGCCCCATGGATGCCTTGGGTGCAAAATCAATCCCTGCTTCACGGTCGTGGTACTACACTTCCATCTCCGAGCAAAGTTCAGAATGCCTTAGATCGAAACATTCGACGGAACGAAAGATCCTGTAGATCACCTCAATACCTACAAGAATCAAATGGAGCTACACGGATACCAGGACCCCGTTAGATGCAGAGCCTTCGCCATCACGCTCAAAGGCCTGGCTTTAGCCTGATTCAATAGACTCTTGCCATCGGGCCAATCTCATCTCAGAGTCAGTCATCGCGCTGGCTCCCACTTCATCGTGGCTCCTGGCGGTGTGAAGTCGAGCTATCACTAGTCAATTATAAAGCAGAAATTGCCAGGGAACTTGAAGTCCTATGTTCAGAGGTTTAACGTAGAGTCGTTAAGGGTAGACATCCTAGATGAGAAGTTTGCCACCACCGCTTTCATCGCCGAGCTGGGCGTATAGTCGAAAGACCTGATGTTTTCTATCTCAAAACCTACGTGTGCAAGCACATGGCCTGTGCTCACCAGCAGAGAGAAATACATCAACGACGAGGAAGCTCTTCTATCTAAACAAGAAAACTCTTCCACGTAGAAGGAGAAAAGCAGGGGCGAGAAAAAGCGAGAACGAAGCCTCGAAGATGAGGAGACAGGGATAGATCCCCACGAAGGGACAGAGAGAACATAGAGCGATCTCCAAAGAGATGAGGCAACGTCAGGGACCGCTAAGGCCCACCTCAGCCCAAGCTGCAGCAGTGATATCCACCTTGACAATTGACCCTTGACACTTCTGTCACAGTCCCTGAGACGCAACACTAAAAGCTTTAAGGTGGCGCCCCGCATGAAGACAGACCCAAATGAAAGACCTCAACCAAGTATTGTGAATTCCATAGGGATCATGGACACCGAACAGATGATTGCATCCAATTAAAGAAGGAAATTGAATACCTGATCCGACGTGGACATCTTCGCCGCTTCGTGGCCTCAAAAGGTCAGGACTAGGCACCGCCCCCATCACCTCGTCAACTGAAATTTAACTCAACACCAAAGAACCCTCGAGAAATCCATGTGATTCCGGGATTCATGGGAAGCGGAGTCCGGGGCTCAGCCCTAAGGCTCATCTACGCAAAGATCATAAGGGGAGACACTAGGAAATACAAAGCAAGATCTGGGGGAAACTTCTTCGCTAGACACCACCATAACTTTTTCGAACTCCGACATGGAAGGCTGCAGCATCCTCATGACGATCCCCTGGTAATAAGGGTCGTCATAGCCAACAAAATGATACACAGGGTCCTGGTCGACAACGGAAGCTCAGCTGACATCATCTTCGCGTCAGCCTTCGATAAAATAAGCATCGGAAGAGAGAAACTCGAACCGGTCAACGCCCACCTGAGGGGATTCTCCGGAGAAAGAGTGCTACCCCTGGGATCAATACAACTAGTGCTCACTTTAGGAGATCCCCGCGCTGTGCCACAAATAAAGGGTGAGGTTCCTCATAGTGGACGCCTACAAATTCTATAACATTCTATTGGAGCAGCCCTCCTCACGTGCCGTAAGGGCCATCCTTCCGCTTTATCATATGGTTATCAAATTCTACTATGAATGGGGTAGAATGGTTCGAGAAATCAACAAGATAAATTAGAGCTCACTCGACATCAACGGCTAAAAAGCCAGAGGTAGCATCTACATGGACGAGCTCGACATAAGAGATGAGGTAGGCATCTGATCTATGCCCTTAGAAGAACTAGAGCCGATATAATCCTACTCCACTGTGCCGAACATCTCGCCTACATTGGATCTAGATCGCCAAAGACGCCGTGACCTCCTTGTCCACTCTTACAATGTATTTAAGTATCCGCCCCGGAAGCCAGGAGGATATGGGTGAATTGAACCCACAATAATCACACAATACTGAACATCAGCCCTCCTTCAAACCTATCAAATAAAAAGAAGGAGCTCGCCGAAGCGCGTAAGACGTATCAATAAAGAGGTTAACAAACTCCTCCAAGCCTGATCTATCCGAGAAGTAGAATATCGTGACTGGTTGGCTAATGTAGTCCTCGTCAAAAAGGCAAACGGCAAACGGCAACAGATTGACTTCACCGATCACCGCAGCCCGTCCCAAAGATAGCTTTCCTTACCGATCGACCTTATAAGGTGCCACAAATGGCATGAGCTTCTCAACTTCACGGACGCTTCTCGATATAACCGGATCGAATGGACCCTAGTATCAAGAGAAGACCTCATTGACGGGATAAAGGGTACTTATCGCTACTCGTGTGATGCCTTCGTTGAAGAACGCTGCCACTTATCAGAGGCTAGTGAACAAAATGTTTCAAAAGCAGATTGGAGCATCTATGGAGGTATATATAGATGACATGCTGGTGAAGTCAGTTAAGGCCGAGCTCCACGTAGCCCACCTAGTTGAGTCATTCCAGGTCTTGAAGAACTATAACATGAAGCTAAATCCAACCAAATGCGCCTTGGAGTCCCCGGGCTAGAAATTCGGTTTCATAGTCAACAGTCGAGGAATAAAGGCAAATCCAGATAAGATAAAAGCCATGCAACTGCCTTCGAACACTAAAGAAATTTAGCATTTAGTTGGGAGAATAGCTGCTCTGAGCCGATTGTATCTAGATCAAGCGACCCAGTGCGGAGCCATTCTTTGAGGTTACGTGAAGCTTTCCAGGGCGTCAAATGCGAAGGCGTTCTCGGCACTAAAGACTACCTAAGCTCCCTCCCTTCTGGTGAGCCCCTTAGAGGAGAACTCCTTACCCGCTATTTGGCCAGTTTGATTTCTCAATTAGCACACCTGGTCGAGGCGAGATGGAATACAATGGCCCGGTCCCATTACTCTGACTAAGCTCTGAGGGGAGCGGAGGAAAGGTATTCAAAGATGGAGAAATTAATCCTAGCGTTAGTAACCAGCACTTGGAAAGGCTTCGTATATTTCAGCTCCACACAATTGAAATCCCAGCCAGAACACAGTAAAACCGAGATATTGCATAGCCCATGCAAACCTCGGGAAGGCCCCGATAAAATGGGCCATAGAGCTTAGTGAGTTCGACATCAGATACAAGCCAAGGACAGCAGTCAAAGGGCAGGTTTTAGCAGATTTCATCATGGAATTCACTCCCTCAAATGCCTCGCCACAGCCTACCAAAACTACTCAATTGACGTTACCTACCCATCTGGAGGTTGTCCGTAGATGGGGCCGCTTGATTTGAGAGCGGTCTTGGTGGGTCCCAACCTCCGGCGGGATTGACGTGGAATATGCACTCAGATTCGGATTTCAAGCCTCTAATAACGAGGCCGAGTACGAAGTTGTCATAGCTAGAGACTTCATCTTGCCCACTCGTAGGCTGATCAGCTTTGGAGATATGCAGTGATTCTCAATTGGTGGTGAAACAGATAGAGGACTCCTACGAAGCCAGGGGTGAAAAATGATCCTTTACCTAAAAAAGGTGCGAGAACTACTTAAAAAGTTTATACGGGTTCAGGTCAGGAATGTCAGGGGCGAGAGAATCATGGGCGGATGCCACCCAATGAAGCTAACGGCACCACAGGAGGATCTAGATAGACTGATACACGTCGAGCACCTCCCAAAACCCTCGGTGAACGTCGACAATGAAGAAGTGTCCCCGATAATGTCCGAGCCGAGCTGGATGGACTCCATCTAGGACTACTTGGTGGACGGAACATTGCCAGGTGATGGGCCAATGGTGAGTGTGTAGAAATTAATTGGGAAACGCAAACCCGTGTGCGCAAGTGCATGCTTCGAGTTGACGTAGTGTAGTGGTTAGTCAAGTGTCGTTCCCTCGAAGAGAAATTAATGTTGATACGATTTAATGACCGACAATATTTGGATGCGATCCTGGGCGGGTGAGCTAAATTACTTGAATTAATAAAACCTAAAATTGAATGTCTTGAATTATCTAGATGATGAGAAACCACAGGGTTTCTGTCTCCTACCACTCTTGATGGATGTCGATTCAATTAGAGGCTTATTAGTATACATATGAGTTTATGTTGGCGGGTTGATCTTTCTTACAAAGATATTCTCTCTCGAGATATATTTGCCTATCTTGATGGGATGTATTGCATCTCTGCCTTAATCCTCGACTCAAAAGCTTTAAATGTACAAAAACCTAGTGCCGCACGGTCTGGAATATCTACATTCTTTGACCTTGAGTGTTGCTTTAACCATATCCCTATAAGTTATCTTCTCTCGATCTCAAACTCCCATCTTTAGCAAGTCATAGTTGGCCAGACAATAACATGTAATTAAACCCAGAATTAAAGCAAACATATGAACTCATATTAATAATCAAATAAGCAAAAACCGAAAATCAATCCATTAAACCCTGGTTAGGGTTGGAAAAACCCTAGAGAAAAGAGTTAGTTCATCATATTATTCATTATAGATTGAAGAATTCGAATCATGAAGTGGGATGAAGGAAAGACTACTGAAAAATCCGTCTTCGCGATCTGTCTCGAATCCGTCTATCTTGATCTCTCACTCATGTATCTCTTCCTTCTTCCTAATCCAAATCTCCTTTTTGCTTCGAAATTACTCCCTTTTTATACCTCGAGACGCGGGCCCATCAATGGCTCAGAAAGCTAGGGTTTTTTTTTGAGTTCCCGTAATGGAAAGGGAACCTCGCTTAATAGAGACAAAGGTGGCTTCTTGTGTGAACACAGAGGCCTTTGATTTCGGGCTTTAGTTCATTTGTTCTGAAAGGGGGTCTGCAATGAAGTGCCCTTGTGAAAGGGCTGTGTGAGCAAGTAACCCTTTGTGATATTTGCCTTTTCGTCATTTCTTCTTACATTATGTTTTTGTCTTTTAAGCATCATACCCAGTTCAAACATAGCCATATTCTATAGAATAATATAATATGAGGGATTAGCATAATATTAATGAAAAGACGTGAATCATGCACATTTTTAGCTATAAAGAACATCGAAATTTACTTTGAAATGCACCATGATTCATCCGTCCTGACGGAGGTAAAGGGAGGCCTCGAGAAGCTTAGGACGAGGTCATTAGGTTCACCATTCATCGAGAGGACCTTTATAAGCGAGGCTTCTCTACACCCATCCTTAAATGCGTAGGAAATGAAGATGCTACAGCTATGTGCTCGGAGAAGTGCGTAGAAGGCATGCAGTGGCAGCCATATTGAAGCGGGACTGTAGCGGCGAACCTTTAGACGGGGTGGTATTATCCTCTGATGCTCAGCATGAAGAAATTTGGTTAAAAATCTGAGACACATCGAGAGCATGCCCGAGATCTTACCTCCGCCAGAAGTAGTTGGGGTGACCCTGAAGCCCTTGGCACTCAACGAGTGGGGGCTTGACATCTTTGGGACATACCCATTGAAGGCTGAAGGTGCAAGTTTATTGTTGTAGGGTGGATTAGCCACTAAGTGGGCAGAAATTTGAGCCATTAGCTATGATCGCGAGGCAAAGATCACATGGCTTTTGTTTGAGCGTTCCATAATTTGCGGAGTTCCCGGAAATCCACAGAGCCACGGTATCTAATAATGGAAAGCAGTTTATGTGATCGGGATTCCCGGAGATTTCTGCGTAGGAGCTCGATATCAGAATTATTACTCATCGGCTCATTGTGATCAATGAATGACGAAGTCTTCTGAGGACTCGAGTAGCGTTAGAGAGACTAAAGCGGAAAATCTAGCGGGAATCGGTAGGGCCTCCAGGGTATTATGGTCATCTGAGAACCACACGTCATCAGTAACTCGAGAAACCCTAGTTTGCTCTGGCATTTGGTCTTTGACCGGTAGCTCCGTCAGTGTTTAAAGTCACCCGAGTTGAGTTCGCAGTATCGAACCTGACGAGAGATCTTCACTGAACCTTGACCTCTAGAAGAAAAACAGAGCGAGGTTACAGGCGAGAATTTGTGCGAAGGCAGCGAATATTATATTGAAGGGTCATGCCCGGGAGTTTTAATCCGGGTGACCACAGTTCTAAGAAACTCACTTGACAAGGAAAGACCCCACACATGGGAAGCTAGGGCCAAAGGCGGGAAGGACCACATGTGATATCGCGAATAGTCGACCTGGAAACTCGAACGAAACGAGAAGAGGAAAAACCTGCCACATTCTTGGGTATTTGAGCACCTCGGGCGATTCTATCAATAGACCTCCCGGATTGTAGCTTTTAATAAGAAATTCACGGTTTACTATAATAACATTCTTTGAGTTCATTTTTATTTCATTAATATTCTTGCGGTCGTCGAAAAACATTAGACAGTACACGCTTCAGGCGTACTTTTATTTCAGATATCTAAAAATTAAAACAATCAGCAAAGCCGTTCTCTACATCTTAGAAAATTACAATCAGCAAAGCCATTCTCTACATCTCTTTGTTCTCATCTCGAAGATCCACGATCGAAGCTAGCCGGTCAAAGCGAAAACCATAAGAAAGGGAAAGAGAAAAGGAAGGAGAAAGAGAAAAGGAAAAGGAAGGAGAAAGAGAAAAGAAAGGAGAAGGAGAAAGAGAAAAGGGATGAGAAGGAGAAAAGAGGGGAGGAAAGGTATAATGGAGGAAGTGGGACTTAAAAATATTCCCTCTGAGCTCATCGTCCCTTCCGAATATGTTCCTCGGTCCAGTTCCATAAATGGGTAGGACTAGGGAACAACACAACTTCCATAAGGTAGGAACTAGGAAAAACCTGACTCCTACAAGCGGCGAGCGTCGAGAGCCAAGCGTCGGCTGTGATCACCAGACAGACTCCTTGCGATGACGGTCAGGCCACAAGCCGTCATGTCACGAACTCATTATTTGTTGAAGAGAGGAAGAAGGTTAGGGCTTGAGTATGACCTGAGCCCAGGTCGAAGAAATGATTATTTATAAAAACTGTAGATGCTCGGGAGGCCACGCAATTTGTTTCGATTCTCCATAGACCTGCATTAAAACCACCGCAGCGCCTTCACAGGGAGGAAGGCGAAAGAGCCGTCTGAGCTTAAGATCGGGGCGAGGGCTCGGATCTGAAAGAGCCATGCGGCTTTGCTTGAAGATCCCACAGTAGGTCGGTTCGAAAGAGCCTGTGGCTCGGTGTTGAAGGAGCCGGATAATTTGAGGTTTGAAGGGACGAGCGGCTCGGTTCTTAAAGAACATGACAGCCTAGAAGGCCAAGTATCCAAGGAGCCATGTAGCTCAGTTTCGAAGGAGCCACGTAGCGCAGTTTCAAAGGGGCCATACAACTCGGTTCTTAAAGAAACTGACAGTCAGAAGGCCAAGTGAGCCATGTAGCTCAGTTTCAAAGGAGCCACATAGCTCAGTTTCAAAGGGGCCACTCTGACTGAGTTCTTAAGAACACAGCAGCCTAGAAGGCAGTAGCGAGGAGTCATATATCTTAGTTTTGTTATTGTAATTCAGTCCGAAAAATGTAGCTCGAGTTTGAAAGAACCACATAGATCGGTGTCGAAGGAGGCGTGGCTCGAGTTTGAAGAGTGCGTACAACTCGGTTCTTAAAAGACGATGGCAGGAAGACCCAGGAAGTAGCGAGCCATGGCTCGGTTCCAGCAGGCCTTGCGACTCGATCCCGAGCCACTGTAGCTCGGTTTCGAAAGAGCCTTGTAGCTGATATCGGAAGGAGCCCGCGTACCTCGGTTTAAGGGGCCGTATAGCTTGGTTTCTTAAAGAACGACCTTGAAGGCGAAGTAGCTAGGAGCCGTGGCAACCGGTTTCAAGAGCCTTGCATTTCGGTCCCAAAGAAACCACATAACTTCCGAGTTTGAAAGATCCTTGTAGCTCAGTGTCGAAGGAGCCACGTAGCTCAGTCCCAAAAGAGCACTATAGCTCAGTTTCGAAAGAGCCCTGTAGCTCTGTTTCGAAGGAGCCACGTAGCTCAGTTTCAAAGAAGCCATACAACTTGGTTCTTAAAGACGACAGCCCGAGGAAGGCGAGTAGCGAGGGCCATGTGGCAGGTTTCACTTGCGAGCCCCATGCTGACTCGAGTTTCAAAAGAGCCATGTAGCCGCTAGAGCTTGGTAGCTCATTTCGAAGGAAACCCGCATGCTTCAGTTTCAAGCAACCTTGCTATTTCGATTAAACCTTATGCTTCGATTCAAGCGGCCTGTCTGGCGCTCGGTTCTTAAGAACCTAATAGTCGAAGCTGCTTGACCCGAGGAGCTAAGTAAGCTCAGTTTGATAGAAAGCACGATAATCCGACCAATCGAGGCGCATAGCTTAGTAAGGGCAGAGCCATTTAAGGTGGATATTTAGAAAACCTCTCAGCGCGGTCATAAAAAAGGAAAACGAAGGTAGAAAATGAATATCCAATGAAACGACAAAGCCCAGATGTCAACTTTATAGATGTTAGAGGTTTAGAACTCGAAGTTAGCCAGAATGAGCAAAGATTATACAAAGGGGCCTAGATGTTGGGGGTAGAGCTATGAGCAGCTTCAGTGGTGCAAGCCTCTGGCGGAGTGCGTGTCGAGCTGGCAGAGAGCTGAGGCGAGGGGAAGAGCGGATTTCGGTGGGAATCGGCTCACCAGTGAGAGAGACTAAGAATTTGGGGCATCGGAGAGAACACCTCGGGATCTTCCTTGTCCCCAGAATCAGATTCTTCTGCCTCCTCTTCATCAGGAACTTGAAGATTGAAGTCCTAACTCTGAAAAGCCTTGGCAGCTTTGCATCGGAAAGCGAGCCATCTGAAGGCCCATAAGGTGTAGGCCTCGTCCCTTAGCTATGCTATTACTCCATCCTTTAGCAGATGATCACTGGCCTGCCTCTAGAGGTCCCGTAGCAGCGTTGCACTCGACGACGCTCACGGGCTCGGCGAAGGAAAGCCTCTTAGGCGGGCCGTCCTAACATAATTTGCTTTGGTGCATAGTTCTTCCCTGGCAGCCTAGAACTCTTCCTTAACCACCCGCAGCTCATCCTCGACAAACCTTAGGCCCTCTATGGCCTTATTTTCTACATCTTGACTCGCCTTTGCGGTCGAGGTGTCTTCATCGAGCTCATGACTCGGCCCTCTCGAAGTCAAGGGAGGCAACCTTAGCTGTATGCTCCTTGCCTTAAGCGAGCTTTGGTCAGGCTGGTCCTCCTCACTAGGTCCTTTATATAAGTAGTCGTCTTCCAAGCAACAAGATGGAGTTAGTAGATAACATTAACACAACGACAAGACGAATAAAAGAAGGCGCTCAGACATATAGAGACGGTCCCACGGAGGCAGTAAGGAGCTTCCCTCAGCGCCTGGGGCTTCCACTTTCTTGAGATCAGGTCGAAGGATAGAAGAAAGCGACTCCGTGGCCAGGCTCCACATTGGTGGTGAGTCCTCACCCCCTCAGTTCAAGCTGATCATCTCCGTCTCCTGTGTTGGAGGGGAGGCGAAGTGTTTTACTGCAGAAGACTCCCGAGACCGAGATAGGAAGGACTTTGGAGGTCGGCGGCCTTTCTCGAAGAGACCCTTGACTCCTACGGCGGAGGATGAGCAGCGTTCTTTGCCACCTCGGACACAGCTGTCGAAGAGGGCCAAGCGCACCGCCCCTCACGAACTTGGGCACGTGGCGGATCGAGATACTCCCGGCCTTCGGGACCTTACTGAAGTCGGAAATTTACTTTAAGGAGGATCTTGAGCCTTGCGCTTTACGCTCCTCCTCTTCTTCGCCAGCAACTCGACACGGGCTCGAAGTTCTCCCCGAGTTGGCTTCACAACAAAAGGCACCCCAGGAGAAGTTTCCATAGCAGGGGGCGGAGGAGGTGTCGAGCAAGGAGACAGAAGGGCTCACGCTGAAGAGCTAGGAATGTCTGGGCTGATCGGATCGGAATACACGGGTGGCACACTTACTTGATTGGCCAGCTTTACTTCCACGATTCCCAGGAGTAAGGTCGGGACGGATACTTGAAGCACTTGACGAAAGCGAAGTCGAAACATGACATGACCTGCAAAAAGCGGTCGGCCCCTCTTGGCGTGAGCGAAAACTCTTGCGGATTCTCGGGTAGTCCATACGCCGAAATCTCGACATATTGTCTTGTTCGGTAGGGTTGTATTCGATGTCGACCCAGACGAAGAAATAGCAGCTCTTTCGATGCTTATGGGAATGGGATGTCGAAAATGATGAATCCCAGTAGTGGCCCGCTTAGAAATATATAAAAGCCTTAGAGGCCTTTCCGTCGAAGAAATCAGCAATGAGGTATACTAGGGACCCAGGCCCTTATCTGAAAAACTAGAGGTGACAGGCATCCCCGAAATTAGGAAAGTGGGACCGAGCATACATTGAAATGCTATGGGACGTTTTTGATGAAGGGTGTAAAGGAAGAGGAGGCTGACCGTTCTGAGCCGCCTCGAAGAGCAAACCATCTTAGAACGGAACAACATAAGGCGTGAAGATCGGGACACCGGATTCGGACCTTACTTGCGGAAGGGTCCATAGCGGGTGCGAGTTTGGCAAGCGAGGCTCGGCCGGTAGGGCCACGACATCGCGTACCTCACGGAAGCCCTCACGGATGAGTCGGGCCACGGGGATACGATCTCATTAATCTTCTCCATGCTTGCACGGCGGGAGGCTGATAACCTTTAGAAGGACCCAGACGGCCACAACGGCGGAGGCTGAGGCCGCCGCCGGGTGCGCTCCTGAACTCGGAATCCTCGGGTGGCGCCGCCGCATGTGCGGGCTGAAAGCGAGAAGACTGGAGGAAGCACACATGATTGGCGGCGAAGAGAAGGGCGAGACAAAACAACGAGAGGCAGGACCCCGATCCAGCCACGCCTTAAGATTCAAAACAAGGAAGAAAAACGGCGAAGAAGAAGAAGGCATGCCGAGGCCCCAGAAGGAGAGAGTGAGGAAAACGGCCCTTAGGGAGACAGGACGACAAAAAGCACCCGCAAGCCGATTCTACGGCGATGAAGACACTTCGAGCCAGTAGAAGAAGTGGAAAAAGCGATACAAGGAATGTTTCTAAAGATATGAAGCAACGTCGAAATAGGTCACGAAAACCAAAGAGCGCCATCATTGTCACAGGCGTCTGGCGGCGACAAAGCCGAATCGAATCATCGCCGGATAGCCCGCGTGGAAGCCATAATCGATCAACAAAGCGGACCTACTTTAAGATTGTGACCGAGTGAGGCGCGATGGGTAGAAAACAATATGTGCACGGGCTGGCGCGGGCCAGGCGCGAGCCGAGCGCGAAGCGAGCAATAACCGGGTAAAAGCCAGGACCTCCGCCTTATGAAGGAGTTGGGGCCTGAGACCAGTATTTCGGCCTGGTGAGATCCTACCCATGCCAAAGTACGGACCCGGGCCCAGAGTTAAACCACACTACGGGTAATCAAGCGATATAGGCCGGAAACTCATGCGAAAGCTGCTAGTCTCTCTCTTTGATTCGCGCCCGTGGATTAGGAAGAAGAATCTTGCATGATCCACGGCTCCTCGGAATTTATCCATAACGGTCGGTCCGTGATAAAGGAAAGAAAACTCCTCACCCGACAAAAAGTAACCACAATTTCTCCTATAAATACCGACCCGTTCTACCCGCAGGTATCTGATCATAATCTGTTCCGAGTTGAATTCTTTCCTTTCAATAAGAAAGAAGCTGGCTTAGGCATCGGAGATCCGGCAGGCGCACCCCCGTCGGACCATCCTTTTAGTGTAGGTTGCAGGTTGTACAATGACTCGGCTCAGGAGACCGGCCCAGCGACTCCGAGAAGATCCAGCCCAGAATTGGTAGAAAAAGCACCATCAAGTGCAAAAACCCCCTTTTGAGTTTTTCCAAATATCTCATTTACACTTTAAACTTTTTTTTCTTCCAAATAAGTCATTGTGGTTTATTCTCGTAATCCAAATTAACCCATATATTAACTAAAACCGTTAAAATGATTAAACGATGTTAAAATGACTATTAAATGCTGATATGATTTCAAAGTGTCACCGTGTGACCCACTTACTCATCTTTTATCTCTCATCTATCATATGCAATATAGTATTCACCCTTAAGATCCCAATATCTTTAGTCCAAGTCTTAGGATTGATTCTCCCAAGGTTTAAGAAAAGCATGTGTGATGAAAGTTTACACCATTGACACAGTGTTCGATATTTCGAGTCTCCGTGTCGACATGGATGTTGAAAAAGTGGTCAAATCACTCCACGGCCATAGCAATTCCTTTCATTGAGAGTAATTAAACCTTAGAGGCAAAGCGAATGGGGAGATGGAAGAGCAGTTCCGCAGTCATGGGATCCTAAACTTCAAAACTTTCAGGATATGGGATGATATTGAGTTTTGCACAAATATATGTTATTTTTTTTTAAATATTAAAATAAGTCGAAAATCGTAATAATGCTCAAACTAGTATGTACTAGTCACGTTGACATACACATCGGTAATGCCGTAGTCATTGACTGAGGCATTGTAATTATTTTTTAAGTCAATGTCACAGTCACTGACTATGACATTGTAATTTTTTTTAGTCAATAATGAAGTCATTGACTGCGACATTGAACTTTAAAAAAAAATACAATGCTGCAACTTATATCGCAACATTATTTTGATTGTTGCGACCTTTCCTTCAAATCTTGCGTTTTCAAGGTATGTCGTGACATTGCCCTCCTGATGTACAACCGTCGAACTTTGGAATGAATGTCGTGACACTAATACATTTGTTGCGACACTGTAAGTTGCTGGTTGGTCTTTAAGGGTGTCGTGATATTGCCATGACATTCTGCTCGACACTCATTTTAGATGAATGTCGCAACAAGTTTGTGAGGGTCACGACATTGTTTAGTTTTTTCTCCAAGGACTCTTCACGTTTGTGTCTCGACATAAGTTGCAATGTTGCGATATAAGTTTCGACATTGTAATTTCTTCTAAGTCAATGTCGTAGTTATCGATTGTGACATTGTAATTTTTCTTTAGTCAATGCCATAGTCACTGACTGCAACATTGAACTTTAAAAATATTACAATGTCGTAGACACTAACTGCGGCATTATCGTTTTAAAAACTAGGGATTCTTCTTCTTCTTCTTCTCCCCCTCATCCCTCCCCACACCCCCCCCCCCTTCCCCTCCATTTGTTGTTTCTTCATTTCTCTCCTCCTCCTCCTTCTCTCCAATGGTTTGAGCTCGATACCTTTACATTCTCTTTACATGGTAGGTATAAATTTGTGTGTACCGAGTTGATTGATTCACTCCAATGGTTTTAACAATTACCCCAGCTAAACATAATTAATTTCCTCTATTCCAACCATGTCAACCAATTTCAACATTCGGTATATACTATTGTCATCCCATATTGGACAAGGTTGGAACCTATTTTCACTTTTCAATGGATACTTACAAGTGATGATACTAAAATTTAAGGCCTTTCTCTTTATCTATTTTTATGTTCTTAAGTATATCATAACTAATAACTGATCAAATGTGCAATCAATCTGTACATCTAAAGGCACAATAACAACTTTGTTCCCAACATATTTCACATCTCTTTCAATCATTTCAGATTTTCCATTATAAAAACATATGACGGGAATAGTGGAGTCACACATTATTTACCTACAAGAATTAATGTGCAAACAGAGAAAAAGGTGGAACACACGCAAGAATTAAAAAGAATGCTCAAAATCGGTGAACTCAAGTAGGTTATACTACTAGAAATTATCTATTATGTGACTACGTTATTTGTCATAAACGATAATTCTAGTCGCAAATAACAATCTGCAACCAAAAAATGTTGGTCACAAAGTCGTCACAGTATGTCCGTCGGGGAATACCTTTTACGACCATTTGTTGATTTTATCGTTGATAATTTGTTTATTCGATGGATGATATTGGTCGCTAATGTATACTTCTTATGTCCAACATCTTAGTCACTAATTTTACTTACCATTAGTAGCGAAGTGCCAATTTTAATTTATGAGATGAAAAGGTCGATCGCGTTTGAGGAAATGTTTTTCCTACGATGAATTTAAAAATGATCCGCAATTTACAGTGTATTTCTATATGACGAAGAACACGTAGTCATGATTTACAATTTTTCATGATGAAAAAATTTGGATGCAATTAAATTTTTCTAGGATGAAATTAAGTGGTCGAAAGTGGTCATTTATGTGACACCCCAAATCCGGGGGGTATCGGGTGACCCGATACCACACTATTGTGTCCTATTTATTGGAATTCATATTTTCAAAAATCGGGGCAGTCTACTTTTGTTCGAGCTCTACTGATATACTTAACTTGTACAACGGTATAATCATAACCCGTCTAGGGTCTCAGCGAGAGTAAGTATTGACCACATAGGGTCAGAACACATCCACTGCTCCCAATATATATCCCTTTCTTAGGACCCATTTATTCACATTTAAATCTAAAATATGAAAATAAAAGCGCTTAATTACGATCTGTAGAGTCAGATCCGCGACCTCTTACCATAATTACATCCGCGACTATTTAGACAATAGTTCCACAAGAATTTAGTTACAATTTTTTTTATACAAAATACTTTTTGCAAAGGAAATATCAAGGCCACACATCGACCTCCTTCATAATCACGACTTCTTGAAAGCAGTAGATGCCCACTGTATACCCCATTGCACAAGGGGTCCCACGGCGGGAGTAAGCAATGCCGATAGAAAAATTCTTTTACAAAGAAATTTACTTTCACTTTAAATGCATGCGATGGCATACATAAAAAACATCAAATCATATTCCATATAAATAATGGAATCCCTATATGAATGTTCGGAGTGTCATGCATGAGATGGGAGCTTCTCATGCCCACAGCAGTCCGTCGACTCTGCCACACTTGCAACGCCAAGTGTGAAAAGCTAATCGGTGTTTCACCGATGACTTAAGCGTAACACCGAGGAAATATACACTGCTTGGGTTTTTAATGAGCTTTAATGTTTAGGGTATAATAAAGAAAAAATAAGTATATTTATGCGGAATAAGAGCAAAGATAAAAATAAAATAAGCGAGCTTTAGGTGTACAACAGTTAAGGTAAATTAATAAATTACCAATTCATGACCCAAGGGTCATAATATAATAAGTTCATATGCCAAAGTAGGAATATGCATAAGTTAAATCAAGAGTAATAGAGAATGAGGACCAAAGAGTAATAAAAGAAAGATATTAGAATGAAATAAGGAAAAAATTGTAGAAGAGACAGAAGTGGCTTGAAGGAAGGAGGAAGTTTCACTCCTTGGAAAGTGAAATAAAAGGGGATAAGATCGAATAAAGATAAAATACAAAACGAAAATATCTGGGTTTTGTTGTAGGAAAAGAGGAGCAAGCAGGATAAGAGAAAGAAAGAGAAAGGAGAAGAGAAGAAGAAGAAGAGAAGAGAAAGAAAGAAAGAAAGAGGAAAGAAAAGGAGAAGATCACGGTATGGAACTAGAGATTTATTACATAGAAAAATATGGTTTTGTATGGAACTACCAGTTTTTATAGAAAAATATGGTTTTGTATGGAGACTTCACTAAATTTGAGTATGGAATTTGAGTGAGTGTGGAGCTAGGAATACTATTTATATATGAAAACTATGGGTGTATGGATACATGTCTTAGGTTGTATGTGGAAGTCTAGTTTTGGTCTGAGCAGTTTAGATACATGGTTTAGAACCCTCTATCTTATGTACGGTTTGGGTACAGGAACTCCTAGCTGTTTAAATTGTAGGGGTTGAGTTGAGAGAAAAGTTCTAAGGCTTTCCACTATAGTTGTGTTTTGGGATATGATTTGGTGCAAGTTGAACCCGAGAAAATTCCCTATTTTTGATCATATCTGCATTAGCCGGATCTTAGAACGGGTTTTTGGACGAAATAAGGAATTTAGAAGTGAGTCCTTCCACAAGTAAATTGCCACATCCAATGAAACTTGATTTAGGATTTTGAATTTCTTGATTTCGGACACTCTTTAGACCAGGGGTATGGTCCTTTACCGAGTGAAGTAGGCTGATCTGGTGGAATTGGGTTCAGCCCAGTTCGAATTATTAATGGGACCTTACAGAACAGATTTTTGGATCGAAATGAAAATTTGGCGATGAGTCCTTCACGAAGAAATTGTATCCACATCAATTAACTTGATGTTAGGCTTTTAATTTTCTCAATTCGGACCATGAACCAAGTTATGGTCTTTTCTTTCTAACCAGTCAAATGGGTGAGGAGATTCGGCCATAGAGGTCGGTGAGAAGCGGAGGTCGGCGGACCTCGTGCGAGCGAAGGTCGTGGGATGGGGGGGCAGCCTCGTGCCGCGAGGATCGATGGGCAGGCCTCATGCGTGATCGGCAAACCTCATGCGCGAAGGTCAGCGAGACCTCATGGGAAGATTGAAGCGGAGACCTCATCGTGAGAAAGTCGACGAGACGCCTCATGCGGCTGAGAAGATCGACATACCTCATGCGACCATCTGTAGAGGTCGGCGGACCTCATCTGAAAGAGCTTCGACTCGTCGATTAGTCAGCCGTCGGGATTGTGCGCTGTGACCTCCCAGCTTTGGAGGTCATAACTTCTGTGATCCAGAACTTCCGATTCGGGTGTTCTTAGACTCTATGGAAAGCCCATTGAGTCAGAGCCATTCATATGACTGAGGAGGATATTGGGGTCATACCGAGGTGTTGAATAAGCTCAACAGGTCGACTCAGCTCGGCCGGGTTCAAGGTCCGGCTTCCGGTTGCCGGGTTAACTGCGTATGACCTCAACCGGAAGGTGTAACTCCTTCGTCAGAACTCCGTTAGTTGTTTGCTTACAGACTTTCTAGGGAAAGCCCATTGGAGTCAAGAATACGTGTGCCTGAGGAGACTAGTAGATGTCAGGCGGGGTGTTGGACCGGAGTTTCTGGGGTCGGCTCAACTCGGCCGAGTTCAGGTCAGCTCGAATTTGGGTTAACTAAGTATGATCTCCAACCGGAAGTGCAGCTCCTTCATCGAGCTCCCGGAATTTGGTGTTCTTAGACTCTGTAAAGGCTTAAATGGAGTCAAGAATACATTGATATGCCTGAGGAGACTAGTAGATGTCAGACCGAGGTGTTAGACCGAGTTTACCGAGGTCAGGTTAGCTCGTCCAGTTAAGGATTTGACTACGTATGACCTCCAAATTCGGAAGGTCATAACTTCTGCCCTCCAGCGAACTTTCAGGTGGGGTGTTCTTGGACTCTATGGAAAGCCCATTGAGTCAGGGAAATCCATTCATATGCCTGAGGAGGCTAGTAGATATCGGGCGCCCGAGGTGTTAGACTAGTTTACTGAAAATGAATGGAACACCAAGTGTACTAATCGATTGGTTAAAGATGGTGGGATACACTTGGTAGAAAGGATATAGATATGAATGCAACATAAGTAGATTTGATAGGGAGTAAAAGGAGTCAATTAGATACATGATAAGAAAAAGAGATAGATATGAATAAGAAATAGCAACATAGTAGATTTGATATGAAAAGGAAAGAAAAGAAAACTAATGATAAGCTGAAAAGAACACGTATAATTGTATGAGTGCCAAGGCCTGGGATATTGAATGACAAGACATATATGATCGGTGGTTCCAGCACTCTGTTGAATTACTCACGGCACTTCTATCGCATGGGCGAGCGCATTACATATGATCGGTGCTTTTTGGCACATATACATGACCAGTGCTTGAGGCGTCACACTTGCTGTGTTAGACCTTGTACGATGGTGAGAGCAGTCTCATATTTGGCATTAAAGCTGTATGGAACATATATTGTGTATGATCATAGTTCACTTCTTTATCTCCAGTCTGACAATGAATGTTTATCAAAGTGGTATTATCGAATAGAAATAGTGTAAAGATTAAATAGTTTGAACATGAGAAAGGGTTTTCCTGAAAGGTATTGAAAAGAGTCTGTGTAATTGCACTCCTGGCAGGTAGAGAGCCAGTTTGATAAGCACAAGTAAAGCGATAAGTGATGCTCAAGTAAGCATGGTATATCTGTAGGAGATATGATAAGACTAATAAGTACATGAAGATATAAGGATTAAATAAGATATAAGGTCTTGCTAGGAGTGAGTACATGTACCAAGATAGTAAACCTCTCCATGATTATCAAGAATAAATTACCACGAATGATAAGCATATATGAATATAAGAATGGTAAATGTAACGTGTTGATAAAAATATGGGAATATATGTATTATAGAAGAAGTATGAGAATCGGAATCATAAAAGCTACTGGATATGAGACGGGATCTGATTTAAAGTAAAAGGATAGTATATATCGCATAAGCAATCATGTTGACAATAGTTATTCATGCTTATGAGATATACGAAGAAAAAATGTAATAAAGCGGATTGCACGTAATGCAGAGCCAAGTAGAGAGACCAGGTGGCATACCGATGGGAAAAATAAGTCTGCGACATACGAGGACCTTTGTTTTGATAGCTGAGGCCCGGTTGATTTCGATGACGCATAGATCCGGGTTGGATCGAGTTGGCGCAGAAGGATGCAGCTGCTGGCGCCGCCGCTGTAAGATGATCGGTGTGCTGATACCAGTGATATGACCTCGGGGCCTAATAAGACCACTATCTCGAGCACGGTGGTCTGGCGCCTCTGGCCACGATAAGACCACTATTGGCCGTATAGTAAAGGGTTTCCTTTCTTTGGGCCTTTATAAGTTTAAAGTTATCCACTTCTTTGGTACATTCTGGGCATGAAACATAAAACAAATGAATTGAATACTAACATGTGAAAGATATGATATGATCTGAGAAGCATAACTCTTGCTATGTGATGATGATAAGTTATAACAGCAGGATTATACAATCAGGCATGTGTTATATGAAATGTATAAGAATGGCTGTGACGAAAGTTGGCCATGATGTCCTGATATGGGAAGCGTATCGTTGGCTTGGTGCATGATCATCGGTATATGAAAGCTTGAGTACATGAAAATAGGAACCATAAACTCTGTCTGGTATATAGTATATAACCATGAAAGTAATATGTAGAAGAATATGACACACTTACGAGAATAGGATATGTAATATGAACCATTAGAAGAAAATAGATCAAATGATAAGTACTAGAATAAGAAATATATGATATGAATATATGATAGACATACACGAATGAATAGATGGGAACTTTCATGCTGTGAACATACATGATAGAAATGCATAAGTCTTTGAAGCGATCTGGAATAAGTAGATGACAAAGCAGAATATGTTAAAGCTGTGAATAAGGGTTGGCAACTAAGGCAAAAGAACATGTGATATGCAAATAGGAATGTAAAGATGATAATAATAAAAAAGTTATATAGTCTATGTATAGTCATATGAAATATGCATATATATAGCTTGAGATGGTCACCATTGGTGGTTGTCCATGCTTATGTTCCCACTAAAAAGGCGTAAAGCATATGCAGATTGTTGTCAGGTGTAGGTCTGACGAGAAGACAAGGATAGAAGAGACCGAGGACATCCGCATCCGTGGAAACTGGGCATTTCAGAAGTAGTTGCTCACTTTTATGCTTTGCTATGATCGATGTTTGTATTAGAAAAAAATGGCAGCTATCAGTAAATGGGGCTTCGATTATATGTATATAGATGTTGAGGACACCACTCAGTGAATTGGATTCTTTTATATATGAAAATGATTTTTTGTTATTACGAAATTGTTTGTATGGCTCCATAGGTACAAGTTTGGCTACGAGAAAAGCAGGGTTAATGAGTCCCGATGCCATGGTCTCGCTGGACTCGGTTCGGATCCGCCATTCGATTTCGGACCGGGAATGGGGGTGTGAGCATAAACTCGATGGACAACGCAAATTTTAATTTATCAAATCACGTCAATGACGTTTCATGAGTCCGTCTTTCGAGGTCCTGCATGGCGCGGGGATCGTCGCAGCCTTCGAACATTTTTACGAGCTTTCACCGCCGGTGATCATGTTTAACCGCATATAAATTTGAGTCTTTCACCCTGAGAGGATCTACCCCATCTTGCTACGCCCAAATGATGAGTCTAAAACTCATATATTTTTAATCTATTTTTCTGGCATGTTTTTAACAGTTTAAGATATATTTTTATGCCAAAATATGGAATATTCATCAACTTTGTGTTTTGCAGGCAATTTTTGAAAAATGAGAGAATCCCAGTAGAAAAGAAGCAAAAATATGAAAAAAAATAGCAGTTTTGGTCATGACCTAATTTTTCTATGTCGCGACACAAATGCAAGTAGGCCAAAGAAACTATGTCGCGACAGACTAATTGAGAGCTTAAGGGTGAAAGAGCTTTATAAAAGTCACAATCGTAAGTTTTAATGCAGAACTTGAAGAAGATTTTAAAGAAAGCCATCGCGACAACCACGAAATGCGTAAGAACATACTTAAAGTAAATAGTGAAGGAATTGTGTCGCGACATTATGTCACATGTGCGACATAAAAGGCGAAGACTAATGAATGAAATTTGTCGCGATAAGAGGCAGTGCAGTGATGTGGAAAATATCAGAAGGCAACACACAGAATCGAGCTAAGGCAAGTGTTTTTATGTTATGACAAAGTTCTTAGAACCAAGCTAGCTCAAGAAGGGTTTTTTATCGCAACACAGAAAACCCTGTCGCTACATAGCATTATGAGTTTACAACATTGAAGGCAGAATTTCGGTTGCAGCATAGAAATTTTATGTTGCGACAATAAAAGCTATGGAAGGATGAAATTACGTCGCGATAGAGATGAATTCTCTGTGACCAGAACGAGAAGCGGATGAGCTAAGGCAGCTATGTTTGCAACAAGCGAGATTTCTATGTCATGACCCGATAGCTCAACAACTTGACTAAGAACAAGAGAAACGATCTCTATCCGCGACCATAAGGTTTTGTCAGCAATGTGGCGAGAATCAAGAGATATTTGTTGCGACATAGAAAGCGCCTGTCAGCGAATAAAAGCAAACATTTAAGAGGAAAATGTTTGTCTGGCTGGGGAGAAAATTATGTCATGGCAGGATCTAAGGCGGAGGACATAGAAGGCTGGCATTTACTTAAGCGGATTTTGTGTGCGACCTGAACGATCATGTTCAGAACAATTAAGACTACTACACCGCTGATTGTCCTTGAGAAACTGATATCAAAGTCTATCGTGATAGAACTCAAGTAAAAGCTCAGAAGTAAAGTCGCGACAGAAGATTACAAGCTACGATTGAGGCCAACGACAAGGACTTAAAGCTATGTCGTGACATAATTTTTATGTGGTAATAGCGACAATTTGAGCGAACTTTGGGGATCCACAATTTGAGTTTAATGAAGTGCGGCCGACATTGGAAAGTCTATATCGGCGCATCTAAGGCATTATGCAAAAAGAAGCTTGGGGTGGCTCAGGGACTACGGAGTGGTTGAAGACTCTTGTACATTTTTGTTTTTATTTTATTTTCCATTTAGTATATTTAAAGCAGTATAGTTTATTTTGTTTAGTTCTTGTATTTTCTGTATTTGGTGTTATCGCGAGAAGTGAAGCTTCAGTGATCTATTTTTATCAGTCTTCATTTTCTGTTTGATTCCCCAAATGGATCTTGGGGATTTGGAGTTCATTTATTTCGGTCTCGTTTATGATTACGGTGGTACCTGTCGGTTAGTCCTTGATAACGACCAAAGCCTTTGAGTTTTGAAAAGTTGAGCTCAACTGGAAATGGGTCATTGATGATAGTCATTTCTTTGCATAAGGTGGAAGAAAAGCTTTAATTGTGAATTTAAATCTATTTGATTGGTATTACTTATAAATTTACTTTGTTCTTAGTACTAGTATTGTGTACCAATGCAAAGTTATTGTGTCTCACTCCGATTTTCGTGAGGCCCTCAGTGATCACAGATGGAGAACTCGAGAGTGCAGAGCGCCTCCTGTGGGTATGGTAGACTAATACTATGAAACTAAGGAACTGTGAAGGATTACTCAGATAGATCACAACTTACTTATAAGTTGAGATAGGTTGAATGAAGTATCTGTTTAATTACTCAGAGGTCTCTCATCTTTCTGATGAATTGATTTTGATCCCATGTTAGCTGAGATCTAATCAAGGGGATGGAAATTGACATCAGAAGTATAGAATGAGATGTCAATCAAATTGGAGAAGGCTTGCAATATCTTGTTTATGGGGGCAAGAATTCTTTAGTCCTAAGATCTTAGTATGAAGTACTGAAAAGGAAAAGTACTTAAATCTTAGAAAGAGGGTTATATATTACAAAATGTGAAGTTAGAATCATGTCTCGAAATGAATATGAACCTTTAATCGTTGAAAGTTGATGAGCTTAAAAAGTCACATCTATTTTTAGTCCATTTTACGCCCCTAATTTTCATATAAAGGGCAATTACTTTGCGAAATATGAAAAGGAACTCACCCATACATTTATTACTTGGTAGACGGAAGAAAGAAGAAAACGATCAAAAAATCACAGAAATAAGTGGAATAAAAATGCGATCCAATTAGCGAGCGACGAAAGAATGTTTGAATCATTGATGCGATTTAGGTTTACCTGATCCCGATCCTTGAGGAATTCGCGACATCGGGAAATTGAAGAAATCCCGATTCGGGTCGCGACATGGATAACAAGATATTGAGGTCATGACTTGGGAGGCGCTCTTGAGAAAATTTGCAGGAAATGGTGGCGTCGCGACATGAGAGTGAAGTCGTGACATCAAAACAACGGTTAAGAAAGCCCGGAAGCGAGATTGATGTAGCGACATCGATGATGTCTGACAAAAAGTGAAAATCCACGACATCAAAACCATCGAGAAGGCGCAAGCCATAAGGCGATGTCGCGACATGAGATCAATCGCGACACGGACACACGCTTCGGTTGAAGGTGGCTTCATGAAGTGAGGTCGCGACAAGATATCGATCGTGACATCGGGAACGACGAATCAAAACGCGAAGCGTGAAGAGATATGCGACAAGATATTGTCCCGCGACATCGGGGCGTGACTGATTGAAACCTCTGGTTCCATAAGATGATGTCAGCGACAAGAGATTGATGTCCGCGACATCGGTATCGATTGAAGGCTGCGGATGAAATGAGGTGAATTACAGCGAAAGATATCGTCGCGACATCGGGAAGAACAATTGAAACACGCGAGCGTGAGAAGATGTCAGCGATGATGAGTGCTTAAAACACGCAGGTTACACTCAGCGTCGATCCTCGCGCATTTTCATGTTGTTTTGGCATTATTTATATAGTTTTGGGTGTTAGATCTCTTATTAAGTGTTTATTTTGAAATCTGAACTTGATGAGGCGAGAAGAACATCTTTTGGAAGCTTTTTGGAGCAATAAGGGGTAGACAAAGGAAGCCTTTGCCACGTCGCGGCGTCTCACGTCGCGGCGTCACTAAATCGCGGCGTGGAGGTCAGCTGTGCAGTCAGCCCACCCGCGTCGCGGCGTCCCCCATCGCGACGTCCCCACGCGTCGCGGCGTCATCACGGCTCAGCGGCGTCGGCTCAAATTACGGATCCTCATCATTAAATGCGGGGCTCGGGAACCTAGGGCATCGAAGGACGTGCGCGGAGAGATCACGGTTGGAGGCACCTTACAGACTTCAAGGATCTCCTTGAATCTTTGTATTAGATTTCCCTTATTATTTTGATTATTGTTTAGATCACATGAGGATATTAACTTCATATTACATGTATTATTTCTTTTCTTCATGATGTTTCTAAACTTCTTTCTAGGGTTACACATCAAACCACATCACGAGACTATGGATTAGAATTTAATCTTTCATGTTAATCGATTGTTGTTAGTTTATCACGTCACTCTACATACGCATGTTAATTATATGATAATATCTGGCCAATATTAACATACTTACCTTCGAGAATCAGGATTCGAGATGAGAATTCGGGATACGGTCGTGCCTTTAAGCAGGTCGGGTTAATAGAGATATTCAGACACGAAGGTGGTTTTTGGGGTTGAACATTAAGCATTTACGAGATCTTAGAAATTCGAGAGGATAGAGATATGCTCGATTCTATTCCTGAAATATAGGCGAGATATACCTCGAGAGAGGATATCTCGTAGGTAAGATCACCTTACCATTGATATATTGTAAACAATCGAATAACAGCATCTTTGGAAAATAATCCATCGAATGTGACGGGGGGAGAATTAACCTAGTTCCCTCGTTATCAATTCACGAAACCAATATTTGATTCACGATCGATATTTAGAAACTCCATCTTAGAATCATTCATTCGGATATTTATGCGAAGCGAGAAAATGTAGTCAATTTATCTTTCCTGTGGATCGATACTCGTACACTAGTACACTATATTACTTGAGGCAACGTGCACTTGCGATATAGGTGCATATTTTACACACCACGTTCTGACTGTCAAGTTTTTATTGCGGATTCTTGATGAGGCTTAAATTGATATAGAGTAGTAAGCATATAGATAATATTATGCGAATTTTTAATATTTTTGTTATTTTTACAAGTCTTGGTAGTGGGTTTGTTAGTTTGTGTGTTATTGCGATCTGAGGTTTTAGTGAAGTGCATGCGACGACAATAGAATTAACCAACACTTGTGTGATCAGACGAGAAAGACTTACGCATAAGATTCTTGTGAGAGCGAGAGAGAGCGAAACGAGAGCGAACGCCAATAGTCATGGAAAACGAAGAACAAGATTTTAGGCGTGGAACAAAAATTTGGACCACGGAGAAGTAGAACTAGAAATCAAGGCGCCCGAGCCGTTCATCTGGTAGGACGATCGGAGTACATGCTATTAGATGAGTTCGTTCTACCTCCAGCAGTTGTTCGAATAATGATCAGACGACCCGCCAATTCAAACTAAACTAATTTTGAATTGAGTCGATCCACGATTACAAATGCTTAGAACATATTGTTCCATGGACTACCCCATGAGAATCAAACATGCATTTGACTAGCGCCTCGAAGTTTGCGATACCATCCAGTCTGACGGGGTCAGCGAGAAGAAGCCCTAAGGTGCGGTTATTCCACTTTCACTCGGGGATAGAGGCAAGCATTGGCTAACAGTCGACCACCGGACTCCGTTACTACATGGAGCGAATTTGGTACAAAAATTTCTGACAAATTCTTTCCGCAGTCAAAAGAATTGCTGGCCCCAGTGCGAAATCAACACATTTGGTCGACTTGGAAGGGAAAACACAGGCGGAAGCATAGGACGAGTTCCATGAACTACAATGCTTGAAGTGTCTGCAGACTTACGGATGGATGCAAGTCCACCTTCTACAATGAATTACGAAATACAACTTGAACAATGATAGATGCCTCGGTGGAGGATCATTGATGAAGAAAACCACAGACCCGGAGCCTTATGAGATATTGGGAAGATCTTTGCAATAACACTAATCCAGGTGGCCTAGAGAGAAGGCTACACCGGTGAACAGTGGGTAGCACACAGGATAATGAAAGTCTCAATAATGCGGCCGTCATTGTAGCCCTGACTAACTAAGCGATTGAATGAGACGGCGAGGGGAACGGCTAATGCGTGCTGGACTGACCTGCAGGAGCTTGTGTGACTTTTGTGGGGGTCAGCATAGTAGTGCAGATTGTCAGTCGGGAAACCCTATCGTAGAACAGGCTCAGTATGTATCGAGATTTAATCAGAATCAATCACGTGACAGGGGCCAGTATATTGGGTAATAACTACGAATCGGAATCGGGGACAAGGAGGATGGGCGTAACAATGTCAGACAGGAGATAATCAACTGACGAGGTATGGATGGAGGAACAATCAGAACAATACTTAATCGAAGGCAGAGCTAATGAACCACCCTCACGAAGAAGGCGGATTTAGAGCAGGCTCTACGCGCGAGATGTTAACTTCTCATTAGCGTTATGGATGAGATGAAGCGGGCATGCGACGTGAGCAACCCGGTTAAACAATCCAGCGGCACGACTAAGGAGTTTGGAGGCCTGAAATGGGCCAAATGGCGGACCTACTACGAAAGGCAGCGGGTTCGCTAAGGCAATTGAGGAGAGTAAATCAAGAAGAGGGGAATGACACGTTAAGCGATCACATAAGAAATTAGGAGAGATTTGGAATCCGCAGTACAACCACTCGGCTTGGTTAGAGCGAGAGATCACACGGCCGGGGCCAGAAGATGATGCTGATCAAAGGCAGTCACGGGGCTTGGTCGAAGGAGGCCTCTATTAGGCAAGGTCGGCCTCTGGGTCCCTTACCCTAGCGTCTCAAGAAACATAAGCTGGATAAGCGATTCACGAAGTTTATGGATATGCTGAGGCGCATAAACATCCCGTTTGCTGATGCCTTAGAGCAAATGCCCCGGTTAATGTAAAGAGTTCATGAAAGACATTTGTCTCGAGAGAAAGAGAAGGTGCGGAGACTTTGAGGCGGTGAAGCTTAGCAGGAATGCGGTGCCATCCTTCGAGCTAAGCGAAACTCGAAGACCCGGGCGGAGTTTCACTATCAGGTGCGCAATAGGAAATGCTATTTTTTGAAAAAGCAACGTGGTGCGATTTGGGTTCTTTAGCATTAATCTTATGCCCCTATCCATCTTTAGCGTTTGGGATTAGGAGAAGCCGAGTCCTACTCTTTATCCTTCGACTATGACAGAGATCTTTGAAGCACCTGGAAGGGATAATGAGAATGTCTTAGTAAAGGTCGACAAATTTATCTTCGGATTTCATAGTTTTAGACATGGAGGAAGATAAGTACGAATTATCTTGGGAGACCTTTTCTAGCAAGCGCGAGCAATGATTGATGTGCGAGGGGCGAAGTTAAGAGTCTGAAAGAAGTGAAATTCAATGTCTTGACCCGATCACGACGCAATGAAAGTGATACGGCAATGGTTGATATAGTAGAGGCTATAGTGTCTAGCCGAAGTGGTCTCACTGACCCTTTGGAGACCCAGCCTAATGCAGTGCATCGAGAACACAGTGTGAGCGAAGAATGTATTTAAGTGGATGGATTCTTTTGGGCCACCCGATAGAAATCACTTGAATCGCTAGGCGAAGGGGCCTAAGCAGTAGTTCCATCAATTGAACAACCACCCGAGATGGAACAAAGCCCTACTAGCCATTTGAAATATATGCATGCACGGGGGTAGAATCTACAGTGCGATGGTATTTTCATCATCCCTAAGCGAAATGGAGGAGGAGAAATTATTGGGAGTTCTTGCGATCATAAACAAGCACTCGGATGGTCTACAGGCGACCTAAAGGGATCCCGCCTTCTATGTGCATGCAAATGCTATTAGAAGATGACCACAAGCCCTCAGTGGAAGCACAGAGGAGGTTGAATCCGAAAAACGATAGAAAGGGTAGTTCGAAGAAGTTTAAAATGGCTAGATCTTTGGGGTGGTTATCCCATTCAGATCAAGCGCATGGGTAAAGCCACAATTCGAGTAGTACCAAAGAGGGGGATAGCATTATCAAGGCTGAAAACAATATCTTCACGCCATCTAGAACAGTGACCGGGTGGAGAATTTGTATTGACTATAGAAAACTGAACAAGGCCACTCGGAAAGATCACTTTCCTCTGCCATTTCTAGATCAGATGCTCGATCGATTAGCCGGATATGAATATTATTGCTTTTTAGATGGATATTCCGGTTACAACCAAATCGCCATAGCGCCTGAAGATCAAGAGAAGACAACATTCACTTGCCCCTATGGTACATTCGCTTTCCGGCGGATGCCACTGGACTATGTCTCCAGTACTTTTCGAGAGATTTTGCATGATGGCCATATTCTGCGACATGGTAGAAACCCGATTGAGATTTTCATGGACCCGATTTCACCGGTGATGGGAAATTCATTCGACAATTTAATACAGCAAATTTGAAACGGTACTCCTGAAGTGAGAGACCAATTTAGTACTCAATTGGGAGAAGTGCCATTTCATGGTACAAGAGGGTATTGTTCTTGGACATCGGATCTCTGCAAGAGGGATAGAGGTAGATAGGGCGAAGATTGAGCAGTGAAAGTTACCTCCTCCTTGTACGTGAAGGGGGATCAGAAAACTTTCTAGGCCATCTTTGGATTTTATAGGCGGTTTATCAAAAGATTTCTCACGAGATTATGAAACCATTATCAATACAATTGGTGAGGATCCCCATTCGAATTTGACTCTGATCGTACATACTTTCAGCGTATTGAAGAATAAGTTGATCGGCTCTGATTTGTAGCTCTGATTGGTCTTTCCATTTGGCGATGTGGTACAAGCGACTATGCAATTGGGGCGAGTTTGGAAGCGGCGGGAGAGAAGATCTTTGGTGTGATATACTACATAAGCGGGACTTTGAATGATGCTCAAGCTGAATTGTACACTCTTGAGAAAATTTGTTGGCCATCGTCTTTGCTTCGACTAAATTCGATTTAAGTATTTAATTGTATAAAGTCGTAGTGCATACGATCCTTCGGCCATTAAGTATGATGACCAAGAAAGATGCAAAACCCAGGTGATTAAGTGGATCTCTGTTACAAGAATTCGACGTAGAAATAAAGGATAAAAGGGCCTTTGAAAACTTAGTGGCGGGACCATCATCATGGTGGAAGGGACGGAGATGATATTCAGTGAAGCGATGAATTTCGGATGAGAAACTTTTTGCTGTGAGGATAAAGAAGGCAGATTCCTTGGTTAGCGGATTATGTGAACTATTTGGTGGCAAGGGTGATTCCACGGAATTTAACTATCGGAAAGAAAAAAGGTTTTCGCCCGCATAAAGCACTCTTATTAGGAAGAGCCTATTCTCTACAGGTCTTGTCTTGATCGGGTGATAAGGAGATGTGTGCTGACTGATGAGAAATATAATATTTTGAACCATTGTCACACTCTGCCGTGTGGTGGACACTTTGGTGGACCAGAGAACGTGACCAGGTTCTACAATGTCGGGCTTTATTGGCCTTCCTTATTTAAAGATGCTCATCTATTCGTTTCCACTTGTAATGAGTGTCAGCGAGATAGAACATCTCTAGAAGGGCGAGCACCTATGCATCCTATCTTGGAAGTGGAGTTGACGATCTATGGGGATCGATTTCATGGGACCATTCACGCATCGTACAACAATTTGTACATCTTACCTTGTTGCGGAGTGGACTATGTTTCAAAGTGGGTAGAAGCGATTCTACGCCTGAATGATGCGAGGTTGTATTGATTTACTGCTGACAATATCTTCTCACGTTTTGGAACTCTCGGCGTTGATCACGGATAATGGTACACATACGCAGCAAGATGAATTGATAAGGTTTTGCAAAGTATAGATGCGCCATCGCACATCCCTTGCATACCACCCACAATCAAATGAATGATAAGAGAGGTATCAGCCCAGTGAAATTAAATACATTCACATAGAAGGCGTTAAGCGGCTCCGGGAAAGTTGGTCACAAAAAGATAGACGATGCACTCTGGGCATATCGCACCGCATTTAAGACCCTTTGGGTATGTCAGTTCAGACTTGTGGTATGGTAAGAGCTTGTCATCTTCCCGGTGGAATTGGAGCATGGCTTATTGGGCCACTCGTGACTAAACATGGGCGATTACATTGGTAGGTGAAAAGCGACTACTTCAACTTTCGATGAAGCTTGATGAGTTCGAAGCGAAGCATACGAACGCCCGTGTTACAAGGAAAGACCAAGGAGCACGGCATGACAAACACATCACTGCGAAAAGAGTTCATATTTAGGACAACAAGTTCTTTTATTCAATTCCGCCTAAAGCTCTTTCCCGGGAAATTGAAGTCTCGATGGTCCGGACCTTTTACAGTGACCAAAGTCTTTTCCCATGGAGGAGTGGAAGTTTCACACCCTGAGAAAGGAACATTCACAGTCGCGATTCAACGTTTGAAACCGTACTATGGTGGCGAAGTGTTGGCGAGACAAACAGTCATTCCTCTAACATTGCATGACGGTATAATCATCAATTACACAGGATTACGTTCTTGCTCACATTGAGATCGAGTTGTCGAGGCTAACGCGACATTAAACATAAGCGCTTCTTAGGGAGGCAACCGGTTTTCTAAAATTTTTTTTTTTAAGTTTACAGTTCTATTATTTGTTTTTCGAAATTTTGAATTTTAAATCGCATCCATGATCAGTGTTTTACGGCATTGGTTTAATTCTGCGGGGAGGCGGAGGTGTAGGTCAGAGACTTCGAGAGGTTCAAAGTCGAAAGGGAAGTTTACAGAGTGGAAGTTCTCGAAAAATTGGGGTTTGGTATATAGAACATCTTGGGAGACTTTCTGCGCCGCGTCGCGACGTGAGATTTCCGCGTCGCGGCGTCATTTTGAAAGCTCTACGCCCACTTTGATCGCTGACGTGATATTTCAAATGACGTCATTTTTGAGCTCTACGTCGCGTAGCGACGTGTGAGTTTCCCGCGTCAGCGGCGTCAGAACTCATCTCTACGTCGCGTCGCGGCGTGGATTTTTCAACGTCATGGCGTGGGTTTGCTGCTCCTGCGTCGCGTCGCGGCGTGTATTCTCAACGTCGCTGACGTCATTTTGAAGCCCTGCGTCGCGTCGCGGCGTGGATTTTCGCGTCGCGACGTCATTGGGTCATTAATACGCCGCGTCGGCGTAGTCCATACGTCAGCGGCGTCATTTGGTGTTGTCTTACGCCCGCGTCGCGGCGTTGTTCTGCACCGCGTCGCTGGCGTCGTCTAGTCAAGCTCTACCGTCGCGTCGCGGCGTGGCCATACGTCATGACGTGAAGGGCGGATTTTAAACACCGGAATAGGCCATTTTGGCCTTCATTCGCACAAACCTCTCCCAAGAAACCCTAGCTCCTCTGCTCGTATTTCGGGGACCTTGACTCGTGTTCTCTGGGTTGGGACCTCCGTCTTGCTTTCGAACCAACAAGTCACCCATTGTAAATTTAGTTTTGGATCATAGTGGCCTTTCCCACGGCTGTGTATCAGATTCTAGTTTAGAATTTTGATGAACTAGGAGTTTATTTCGATGTTTTCATTTAGTCTAGAGTCCTTGTGAGTCTTCATTTAGTTAATAGGTTCTTTAGAGTTACTTTGAGTCATATTTGGGTCGTGTTAAGTCTTATTGGCTTTTGAGTCCCATAGTGTGTATTGCACATTAGGTGTTTGAAGTTTTGTCTAAATTAGGATGTATACGGCAGCGGTGGGAGCTACGCCAGCGGTCGGGCCGGTGAGGCCCAGGCTCCGCCACGGCAGCTCGCCGTTTTTGTAGCGCGAGCTGTGCATGGATCGGTTTAGCATAATTTGCAAGCCGATCCTTCATTAGGAGAAGGGTTTCACCACCCGAGGAATTTTAGAAACTCATCGAGGCCAAGGGTTGCGTGCTCTGTGCGACCCCTCGCCCGGGCCCGCCATGGCGTAGTTCGGAATTCATGACCTCGCATCCCACGTCCTCGAAAAGGTCGAGGTGCGAGGTGTGATGGTCGGCTTATTGTGGTCGATCAATGGCTATTATGACCTCGAGCATATCAGGGCCCCCTTTGATCATTTCATGAGCACCACGACTGCAGGAGGTCATCAGTGTTGACCAAGGTCGGGGTAGTGGCGGATCAATAAGCGCGGAGTCTGCTTGATGGGAATTTGAGAGCCCGAGCATTTGGCTACATTCCTGGAGTGTGGCATCACTTTATCGCCGCGTCTTATCTTGGGACGACGAATGTGTGTGAAATTGGCTACGCTCCTTAACTCAACTACGCTATTTGCAGGATATACCATTTTGGCGTTAGGCGAGTTATCGAAGGATGCTATCCTCCATAGCGGGATGCGAAAATAAGCACAGGGCACCCTTTTGCGATCTTCGGCAATGCGAAACAATGGGGTGCTGCTTGATGACAATGAGGCCTGGCTTCATCCTATCAAGGCCATATCGGTCAAGCGGGACACACACAGTGTCCGCAACCTGGGTCTGTTTCGGGCCGTGAGCCCTCGAGACGGGGGCCGAGCTTCCGTATAGGGCTCGCTATGGATTCTGAGTGACACCCGGGAGGACGTGGCCAGCCCCTCGTCTGCGACCTCCACCCACCTCCACCCGAGCGTATCGGTGTAGTCCCTCTAGTCCTTCCCCGATGTTGAGGACCCGGTGCTCTCACTCAGCGGCGTTTGCGCATTAAGGATGAGACCCAGGAGCACCGAGTCCTCGTTACTCAAGACATGGAGGCGCTGCGTGCTGACATGCACACCGTTCTGGCCAATCAGGCCATCATCCTTCAGCAGCAGCAGGCTATGCAGGCCCAGCTCGCGCAGTTCATAGCATTCCACCAGCCACCGCCACCGCCTCCGCAGTGATCTCCAGGGGAGTACCCTTACCTTCTATATTTTTATATTACCAGTGGGACACTGGGTCTTTTGTTTGGGGGAGGGGTATTTTGTTATGTTTTATTTCTAGCTGTTTTATTTCCATTGTTTTGGTGTTAATAGTTTATAGCATTTTTAGTTGTTCGTATATGAGTTGTGTTTTATTTTAGTACTGCATGCATCTGTAAGTAGTGTTTAGGTATTGTTTGAGTTTGGGGTCTTGTTTGGGTTTTGTGCGTTGCAATTTTACTTATGATTGATGAATCATTTTGCATATAGTGATAGTTGCATACATGTATGTCATGTTGAAAAATTGAGGATCATTTTTGGATTGATTGCACTATAGAGAGTGTTACGGGGCATATATTTGCGTGATACTTTCGGTAATTAGGTTGAATAAGTGAAAGGGCAGTGAGCTAATTAAATTTGACAGACCTCAATTCTCAAAGACCCTATCCTTTTCACACACATTAGTGACTACTTGAGTATGTATAGAGTAGAACAACCACTAAGTTCAACCAACCTAGGGGAGATTCGAACCATTCAGAGTGATAGGACACTATTGAAGAGGATTGCCATTGAAGACTGACGAAAAGAGAGAAAATACAAAAACAATAGAAAACAAAAAGAAAAAAAAAAGAAAAGAAAGAAAATGATAAAAATAGAGTATAAGTATAGGAATAAGCGGGATCATCCAATCGGAATCCAGGGCCTGATCACGAGGGGGCTGTCGAAGCCTAATGCCACTGAGCCAGGCGGCTAGGAGTCATTGACTTCACTGCGGATTACATGGGACGGAAGATGGATCTTCACGCAGCTTTAAGGAAAAGCCATTGAGACTTGGTTAGTGTTCGGTGAAGTTTGAAGGAATTGAATGCACAGTGCCCTTAACCAGCGGTGGGAGTCACTGATGGAACCACTTCTGGGGACACTTAACTAAAAGCTAGCAGCACTAGGTTCTTTTCCTTTTTGCTTTTTGTTACATAGAAATTTCTAGTTTGTTGTCATGAATAAATAGGTCAGTTCGTATCCTTGTTTAGATTCGTTTCTTCCTAATGAGTAAGTTGAACTTAAGTTTGGGGGGTATCGGAATTTAGGCATGGGGCCAGTCACCGTGAGCCACGTAGGGGTTTGGGAATGGCCATTGACTACCATGGGAGTTGATGCACTAGTCGGTTTCACCTACTTCAATGCGAGTTACCAAGAAAGTCAGAGTATATGTATGCTTTCATTGAACATCGAGCAAAACGTGGAGTATGCGAATTAGTCAATTGATCCATTATTTTTTGACATGAGCACACATTGTTGTCTTAGTGTTAGTTGCATGGTCGCCGAGTGTGTGTGTCCTTGTCTGAGTCGAGTTCTTGCTTGAGGGACAAGCAAGAAGAAATTAAGTTTAGAGGAGTGTGATGAGTGCTTAAAACATCAGATTACACTCGCGTCGATCCGCATATTTTCATGTTGTTTTGGCATTATTTATATAGTTTTGGGTGTTAGATCTCTTATTAAAGTGTTTATTTTGAAATCTGGGCTTGATGGGAGCCAAGGAAGAACATCTTTTGGAAGCTTTGGAGCAATAAGGGTAGACGAGGAAGCTTTGCGCCCGCGTCGTCCGCGTCAGCGGCGTCACCAAATCACTGACGTGGAGGTCCATTGTACGAGTCAGCCCACACGTCGCGGCGTCCCCCCGTCGCGGCGTCAGCGTCGCGTGACGTCATCAATCATGACGTCAGCTCAAAATTCTGGATCTCATCATTAAATGCGAGGGGGCTCGGGAACCTAGGGCATCGAAGGACGTGCGGCCAGAGATACGGATTTGGAGAACCTGAGCCACAGGACTGAGGATCTCCTTGAATCTTTACGCATGGTTTTCATATTGTTTTGATTATTGTTTAGATCACATGAGGATATTCTTCATATTACATGTATTATTTCTTTTCTTCATGATGTTCTAAACTTCTTTCTAGGGTTACATCAAACCCTGTCACAGACTATGGATTAGAATTTAATCTTTCATGTTAATCAATTGTTGTTAGTTTATCGCATACGCTCCTTTTTGCATGTTAATTATATGATATGCGGCGATGTGTGCCTGCTTTGAGATCAGGGATTAGGAGATGAGGGTATTCGGGGATACGGGTATAGAGTAGCCTTTGGCCGGTCGGAGTAATAGGATATTCGAACTGAAGGTGAAGTTTTGGGGTTGAACATTAAGCATTTACGAGATCACAGAATTCGAGATAGAGATATGCTCGATTCTATTCACGAAATGGCGAATATACCTCGAGAGAGGATATCTCGTAGGTAAAGATCCGCACCATTGATATGTGTAAGCAATCTGAATAACAACATCTTTGAAGAATAATCCATCGAGATGTGACGGGGGGAGATTTAACCTAGGTTCATCATTATCAATTCACCAAAACCAATATTTTGAATTCTGATTCGATTATTTAAACTCCATCTTAGAATCATTCATTCGAGATGTTATGCAGCGAGAAAATCTGTAGTCAATTTATCTTTCCCTGTGGATCGATGCACCGTACACACTGATCGCTATATTACTTGAGGCAACGCGTGCACTTGTAATGGTGCATATTTTACACACCACGTTTCTGACTGTCCGCGGCGACAAGATAGTGATGTTCGCGACATCAAGAATGACCAAATCAAGGTTACATAGAGAGTAAGTTGATGTCGCGACGTGAAGGATTGATGTCGCGACATTGACAATGTCGCGACGAGAGCGTCGCTGACTTGAGCGGAGGTGACTTGGGCACGGATATAAAATCCCACGGCGAGGTTATTGGGATTAGGACGATTGAGGAACCCTATAAATCTGCTTGGCTATGGCATATTCAGCGGCAATGGCCACGGACGAGGAATGCCGGATAGTAGCTCATTTTCTTTATTTTATTTTCTTTTCTTTTTCTCTTATTTTTTTATTTTCGATTTGTATTTTACGGATGCGGATGTTATTGTTTAGTGGAAGTGAATGCGAATTCAATTTATTTTCAAATTACTACGGAATGTTTAAAGTTAGGACAAATTTGCAGGTCGATTGTTTAGGTTCAAATTGCGGTTATTCTTATGATCGGAGGAATCTTTGTATCGTGGTCGGTAGTGGGAATCCGGCTTCCATTAAGTGAGCGTTATAGTCGAATTTATCTTTCCTGTAGTCGTTTCCGACTTGTTAATTTCGATTAATGATTATACGGTTTTGGGTTTATTGTCTTGGGATGCGAATATCGATTTCTTATACTGGGTTAAAGTGCGTCATTGCTCGATTTCAAGGAGGTCCTCACGAGTGACCGCAGGGAAGACATTCACGAGTAATGTACATTTCTTTGAAGGTATACTAACTTTTGCTATTAGGGATCTTTTACTGAGCTTTGTAAGTTCACTTAGATAAATCCTCTTCTCACTTGAAATCAAACGAGGATTGAATGAGTTATCTATTTAAACAATGAGAGTTCACCTCGGTCGGATAGTGAGGCCAATCCGAAGTATTAGATTGAGATCTAATCAAGGAAAGGTTGATCTATTCTAATTTTCGAGGAGGAGCAATCTGGAAGTTGTAATATCCTTGCTTGACCTGATAACTTGGGAGCTAAGGTTTCTGATCCATAAAATGGGTATGAAGTATTATGAAAAGAAAATATCCAGAATTAGGAAGCCCCTGTTAAAAAGTAGTTGTCTAATTCCCTGTATTCGAGAGAATCGGGTCGAGAGAGGAATAGATAATGAAATGGAGTGTGGAGAGATCATTTGCACTACAACGCCCAGACTGATTTTGAAACTTGAGATGTCGAGAAGTTTTATCGGAGGAATTAACTACGAGGAATCGATAGTTCCTTTATAATATTTCTGTTAATGTGTCTTCGAGAGATAACTATTCGGTATTCATTTCTTTTATTAGAAATTCATTGTTCTTTATCTTCGGTATGTTGGATGGTTAGGTTATTTTCCTTTTATTGGCAATTTTCAGCACTTGTCTTTTGGATCCTGCTATCATTTGTGGCCCGAATAGTATGGAAATTGAGTAGTCGAGGGAGTAGTTGATTTAAAATTCTTGAGATCTTGTGGGATCGATATAGGACTTAAATCCATTTTATTACTTGTCGACCTTTGCACTTACGAATATCGGACTGAAACCAGAGCTTTGAAATGATTTACTCACAAGAGATTGGTGGTTTATATAGTATAATATCAACAAGTTTTTGGCGTCGTTGCCGGGGATTAGACAATAGTCCTTTGGTAATAGTGACATAAATTTGCATGTGTTCTTTGGTTTTGTAAACAAGTTTTTGGCGCCGTTGCCGGGGATTAGACAATAGTCCTTTGGTAATAGTGTCATAAATTTATATGTGTCTTTTGGTCGGGTTAACAAGTTTTTGGCGCCGTTGCCGGGGATCGAAAGAATTTTGTAATCAATATTCAGATGAAAGAAGGAAATACTAATTTGGACATTTTTAAAAGAAAAAGAACAAAAATAGCTTTTCAAGCAGTGAATCTTGTAGCCACTAACTTTTAACGAAACACATTGAATATTTTTTAAGATTTGACTAATCCTATTAGTGGGAGTGTGTTTTGCTTTCAGAAAAACTTTGATGCATAGGAAACGAGAACACCAGTCAGTTCAGTGACACGAGAAATAGAAAGGACTCTCGGAAACGAGAGAAAGACCAAGGAAGGAAGAAAACTCAACCATGGCGGAAGAAAGTAGGGGATCGGGTTAGGAAATCTCGTATAGAGGGAGTAGAAGGCCTCCGATCCAACGCGTGCAATGGAGGATTTGGAGACCAATTATCTGGGAAGAATACTCGTGATCAAACGGTACCTGATTAGTACTAATAATTTTGAATTAGAAGCCCGGCATTGATTACAATGGTCGAGCGACATCAGTTCTTGGTCATCCCTTTGAAGATCCAAGCGAGCACACCGGAAGATTCCTCGGGATGGCTAATCTTTGATAGGCCGAATGGGGTGAGACGAGGAAGTCATAAAAGCTGCATCTATTCCCATTCTCCTGAGAATCTGGCTGGCTATAAGTATGGATCAATTACCATATGGGTTGCAGTGATGTTGGAGGATTAGTTGGGAGCCTACTTGAGTGGATTATGCGTACTGTGAAAGGAGGGAGATCATTTATGTGTTCGACGGGGGAAGATGAAAGCTTAATATGTAACTTAGGAAAGAATCAAGCGGTTCTTTGAGAAGATGTCCAATGCATGGGATAGATCGAAGACTCGGATGGACATTGTATATCATGCCATGAATGATATATCAAAGGATCATTCTTGCTTTATCTTCATGGAGCATTGACGAAAAGTCTTTGAAGAGAGAGCGAGAGGCGATTGAAGATACGGCTAAATGTAACATGAAAACTCATACGAGCTTTCAAGAGGAAGCGAGAGGAAAGGGGATCATGGAGGTGAGCAAGATGGCGACCATGGAGGCCCGAGTTGGATGCCGTATACCTGAGGTTGAAACAAGCGAAAAAGAAAGACACACACCGCTCATGAAATAAGACAATTGAAAGGGGAGTTAATGAAGGGTCTTGAAAGAGTAAGCGAAGGACTTTATGATCTTGAGGTTAATTATTTAGGTGAGCCAAGGCTTACCATTTCAAACCAATCTAACCTTCCATTACATTATCACCCGGCACTTTCGGGAACCATGAGAACTTCTGCGTATGGTGGAGAGGGGCTTCTACCGAGACGAGCGGGGGGCAGAACCCTCATCAAAGGTATCGGCGCCACCAAGGTTCCGGCCGGCGGCGGAAATGAGCACGAGCGAATATCGGAGATTCGGAGGGCCCCATCTTGCAGAGCAGTGCCGGTTTATGGGGGATAATAAGCTGTTGAACCTCCATGAACAAAAGTTTGGAGATTGGAGCTTGATGCACCAATTCTCAAATTTTGAGAACACTACCAATGCATCCACACTGAAGAACACAGGACACAAGTAGGCGGTGGCCCTAACCACTGCGAAGTCGGAGGAAGATACCTTCCAGTGACCTGAGGAAGGGCCCGAGGCTGCGTAAATTTGTGCGGTGAGAAGTGGGAAAGTTTAGAAGTGAGGAAGAAAAGGTGGCGACAACAGAAGTATGAGACCGGAAGAAGGGAAGAGACAGCGGAATGACAAGAAGGAGTAGAAAGAAGAACATCCAAGGAACAAAGCACAGTCCCATTTCCACAAGAGCTGAAATCGAATGGAGGACGAGTTTGCGAGAGTTCTTGAAAACTTTCGGAAAGTGGAGAGATCGAGTATGCCTTTTCTTTGAAGTGGTGACTCGAGATGCCACTTTATGCAAAATTTAAAAGGACATCTTGAGCAAGAAAGAAAAATAGTAGAAGAAGGAATAGTGGATCTCAACGCCGCTGCGGTCACGTGTGTCAGAGAAAAGGCTACCGGTAAGATGAAGGACCCGGAGTTTCACAATTCCTTGTATTGTTGGAGGAATGGAATTCCATGAAGCTCTGTGACTCGGGGCTAGTATCAATCGATGCCTCTTCTGTTGCGAAATTAAGTTTGAGGAGCTTATTCCCTATTGTTACTCTTGAATGGAACAGAGTCCAGATGGTGAAATACAGAGGACATTAGAAGGTGTGTGAACCATTTCATGGGAGGTTTGTTGGGGTAGAGCACATCAAATACGGACATGGAAGAAGATTCACAAGTACCCTACTATTAGGAGAGACCATTCTAGCTACTGGAGCCGTATGATTGACATACGAAATGAGTTCTCATCTTAAGGGTTGAAGAAGGCTCTTTGTGTTAACTTGATTAAAAGTATGCAAAATATAGACGAGGGGAAAGAGAGGCTACAATGTAGGCGATTTTGTCTCTATTTCCAGCCACGATGTTAACAATGATTGTAACACTCAGTTTTTATCAATGAAAAGAGATGAATTCGATTATCTTGAAGATGTTTTATTCTGAATTTCCATGCGTGGTTTTCATGCTATAGAAATTGTGTTGAGCTTGAAGCAAAGCAGAGAAAGATAATGGGAGATAGTGAAAATTCATCAAGAGACGATCTGAAGGTCTAGTTTTGAAGAGTTGCCATGTCATTTAAAGTATGCCTACTTAGAATTGCAAGCAAAAACCGAGTGATCATTTCAGCGATTAAATTAAGAATGAGAACAAAGATTCTTTGGAAATATTAAGGAAGCATAAGGAATCGCTAGCTTGGTCCATTGAAGAGTTGAAAGGGTATCAGTCCATCAATTTGCATGCATAAGATTACGCTTTAGAAGGACTTCAAAACCATCTGTAGGAGCACGGAGGAGGAGTGAATCCGGTGATGAAGGAAGTAGTCGAAAGGAGGTGTCAAATTGTTAAATGTGGTTTTATCTATGCTATCTCGAGCCCAGTCCTTGGGTGGCCAGGTCCTTAGGTGAGCCCCGAGTTCATGTGATTTCCAAAGAAGGGGTTTGCGTGATCGAAATGAAAAAAATGAATTGATTCAGCCGAACGGTGACGGGATGGAGGTATGTATTGATTATAGGAAGTTGATCTGACCCGAGGAAAGATCATTTCCTTTGCCTTTCATTGATCGGATGTTGGATAGGTTGCGGGACACCCTCACTTTTGTTTTACGGATGGGTACTCGGGATATAATCGGTGCTGTGCACCCCCGAGGAGGATCGAGAGACCCACTGCATGCCCTTATGGTACCTTTGCCTTGAGGAAGGATCTTAGTTTGGGTTATGTAATGCTCCGGCTACATTCGAGGAGGTGCATGATGTGTCTATATTCGGTCTGGTTGAAGAAGTGATGGAAATTTTTCATGGATGATTTCTTTGTGTATGGATCCGGCTTTGATCAATGTTTAAACAATCTGCGGAGCTTGATGCTTCAAAGATGCAGAGACAAGCGGCCTAGCCTTGAATTGGGAAAAATGCCATTTTATAGTACTTGAAGAGTATTGTTCTTGGGCATAAAATTTGCGCTCTTTGGACTAGAAGTTGACCGGTCAAAGTATCCATTATCAAGACTCTTGCACCCACCTACCACGATAAAGGGTAAAGTTTCTTAGCAGGGTATCTTTGATTTTCTGGGAGATTCATCAAGACTTTTCAAAATAGCAGACCACTATGCGAGATTCTTGAAAAGGATACAAGGTTCAATTTGATGACTCCTGCAAGGATGCTTTCGATGAAATCAAGATCGAAGTTAGTACCGAGCACCTATAATGGCTGCACGGAGGAATGGAATTAGGGATTTGAAATAATGTGTGATGCCGGTGATTTTCTTTATGGGAGCGTATTTAGGGCAAGAAAAGAAAGTATTCGAGGGCCATATACTATGCTAGTAAGACCTTCAATGAAGCCGCAGAGAACTACTCAACAAGCGAAAAGGAGAGATGCTAGCCATAGTATTTGCTTGTAAAATTTAGACAATACATTTAGGATCCCATGTGGTAATTCACAACGATCATACGACAATCAAGTACGATGTCGAAAAAGGAAGCTAAGCGAGATTGATAAGGTGGAGTCTTCTTTATTTGCAAAGAGTTTGATTTGGAAATAAGGACGAAAAGGGATGTGAATGATGTGATAACCGACACTTGTCAAGAGTAGAAGCGAGTGATGAAGAAGAAAATGTGCGATTAACCAGAGAACTTCCGGATGAGCAATTATTCAAGGTTTCCTTCAACTTCCATGGTATCTTGTGTGAATTATCTTGCTTGTGGAGTAATGCCTTGAACTTCGGCTGACGAGAAGAGGAAGCTTCGAAGCGACGGCGAGATATTATATTTAGGATGACCCGCTTATTATTCAAGAGTGCGACATGATAATAAGAAGATGTGTGCGAGAGAAGGTGAACAAGGCAACATTTTAAATGAATGCCATGCATCACCATATGGAGGACATTTTAAGTGAAAGAGCGACTCACAAGATACTCGATCGGGGTTTTATTGGCCCATATCTTGAGAGATTGTGCGAGTGGGTGAAATTGTGATCGATGCCAAGGATTGGGAAATATGTGTGAGGAGATAAATGCCCCTAAAAGGTATTATGGTGATACAAATTTTTTGATGTTTAGGAATAGATTTTATGGGACCTTTCCACCGTCATTTGGAAACCTATATCTTGCTATGATGAATTACGTCTCCAAATGGGTGGAAGCGAGTGGCACATCCAAGGAATGATGCTATCTGATTTGTGAGTTTCTTGCAAAAGAATATTTTGGCGGGTTTGGAACCCCGGAACCATCATTAGTGATGGGGAAGCCATTGCAAACAAAATATTTTTGCAGAAGAGAGAGAGAAGAGAAGAGAGAGAGAAGAGCTCACTTGACAGGTATGGGATCAAGCATGTAATGAGTTTATTTCTATCATCCCCGGACCAATGGACAAGCGAGAAATTTCCAACGAGGAGAGATCAAAGAATGCTTAGAAAAATTTGTGAGCTCAGCGAGAGGAAGGATTAGTCTTCCAAACTTGATGATGCGCTGGGCTTACAAGGTACATCTAAAGAGACCCGAATTGGAATGTCCCATCTGAGTTGTTTTGGAAAACCATGTCATCTACCTCTTGAATTAGAATACAAGGCAATGTGGGCCATTAAAAAGTTAAGCTTAGTTCAAGGCACAGGAAGAAAGATTGCTCAAGCTATGCAGATTGGAAGAGCTGAGATATAAGAAGCCTATATGATAATGCTAGAATATACAAAGTGAAGACAAAGAAATGGCCTTGATCAGAAAATCCTGAGGGAAAGAGTTGGAGAGCAGGAGCAGATGGCCTTTTTTAATTCTAAGGCGAAGTTGTTTGGAAGTGATCCAGGTGGAGTGGGCCATACGGTGGTATCAAGTACTACATTTGGAGGCGGTAACTTTGAAGGCGATAATGGGGGAAGAATTCAGGTCAATGGACAAAGGTTAAAGCATTATCTCAGCGGGGGAAGAGGAAAGTGAAGAACTCAAGCGGTTCTTGAGTAAAAGAAGAAGATCCTAGCAGTAAGTCCATTTAGGACTGTGACGGTAATGGGAAGCGACCCATTAGGATTTAAGTCTAATTGCATTTTTGAAGTATTTCTTTTTCTACTTTTAGTTGGCGATAAATTAGGTCAGTTGTTTTCTAGAAGGATAGATTTAATTTTTGAAATAGATTGTAGTTTAATTAGAGATTTTCTTGAATATTGCGGTGATGTACGAGCGGGTTAAAAAGGCGTGAATAAGCGGCGCTCCCGGGGTAATTCGGTGACTTGCAGCGAGGAGAATTAGCGACATGAGAAAAAGGGGGTAACTTTCTCCTAACTTGACTCTGTAGATATATTTGAATTAATTGTTAAATCTTTGCTTAAAATATGCAGAAGAGATGTCTAAACGGGTTAGGAACAATAAGAGAATTCAAAGTTTTGAATCATTGAATTAAGGGCTTAGTCACGGCAATGAGTATGTCGTGACAAAGTACATTGTCTGAACATTGATGTCGTGACCGATTAAAGAAAGAACAATTAGTAGTATGGAGAAGGGAGATACATGTGTGACATAAAAGTGTGACATGTGCCAACCACCTCACTTCAAAAGCCCTAATTTAATGACCTCAAAATAAAATGTAGGCGGAATTGAAGTGCGACAATTCTTAATTGAAGCATTAATTAGCCCTAAACATTGGAGTGAATTTGTGGATTGGAAACTATTTCATTCCTCCAGCCCACATAACATTCTGTCGTCTTCCTCCACAGATCGACCTCAAGAAAATGCAACATTCAAACTTTAAAGCTTTCCTCTTGTCTCAGATGCATTTGAAATTCTATACAGTTTAACCTAGGCAAGATTATGAGGAACACAAACAATCAGAAGAAACTTGCCAAGGAGAACAGTTAGATGAGATTCGTCGGGAAGAGCAAGCAGGAGAGATGCCATCAAAAACACCAGAAACTCCGACAACTTCTCAAGACAGAGCAGAAAGGGGAAAGGGAAAGGAGAGAGAAAGAAGAAGAAGTAGAAGATTTCATATCCCAGATGAAGCTTATTCCAGGTGGAAGAAGTACTATGCTAACAAGGTTTTATTCTGAGAGAGGAGATTCAAAAAACCACAATGACTCCTTTCAAGGAGATGATAGAGTAGAGAGGATGGGAGAGTCTCTGCGCACACCAAAAGCACGGTATCTGACCGCTTGGTGAAGAGAGTTTATTCAATATGGTACAGGAAGGAAGGATGGACCTATTTTTGTTAAGAGAGTCACGGGTCTCATACGAAATAAGGCCATCAATAAGGAGCCTATGGGATGACGATGCACAAGCATGGCTCCAAATTCCAGAAAATTTTGAAAAAGCGAATTTTAGAAAGATTACTTGAAGCTTCTTGCGATGGAAGGGGCGAGTTAGACCAAGGAGAAGGAAAGCGAGAACTCACGAGCGGGAAGCCTCATGAGGAAAGCGAAAGGGTATGGTTTTTACTTCCTAGGCATTTGTTTGGTTCAACAAAACATTTATGCACGATGAGAGAACAAGGAAGGCACATCTTCTTTGTATGCCATACTCGAAATTCTGAATCCCGATATAGGAGTTATCATAGAGAACTCTATCATGAGGTATCATGAAGGGAACAAAAGAGGTCTGCTTCCTCACCCAGCAACAATCACAGTTCTATGCTTGAAGGCTGGGGTGAAAGGAATTTGGGAGTCAGAAGAAGAAGTCCCCAGGCTTCACCTCCTTGGCGGGAGTTAACGAGGGACGAGACCGGAGGAAGGAGTGCTGGTAGAGACGGAGGTGAAGCCCAGTGGGACCAAGGAGACCCGGAGGGCCCAGCGATCAGGAGCCAGGCACCCAGTGAACTCACTGACAACAATGATTACATGTTTGGGATAATGGAAGGGGCGGGATGAAGGAACTGACCCAGTAGACTACTCCATCCCCTTGGCCGGTTCTCCTCACATGCGAAGCGAGAATTTCCAACACGGAGCTCAAGAGGGCACAGAACAACTCAGTGCGGAAGCTCTCAATGCCATGGAAGAGAATAGAAGAAAGGAGAAGGAGTGGAACTTAAGAAAAGCGAGGAGGTCGAGGAGAAGAAAGGAATGTATGAAAAGAATTGAAAGAAGGGCCCAGCCCGATTAGGAAGAAGGAGTTAAACAGAAAGAAAGGGGCATGGGGTGGAGATCCAAAGAGAACAACGGTGGAAGAAGAAGCTGAGCAGGGAAAGAAGCAGGATGGGAAAAATGTTGACGGCAAGGAGAAGAGTTCAAGAAAAAAATGGAGGAAAGAGATCACGATCTATTACTGAAACTCAAACTAAGTCATGAAGCTTTCTATAACAAGCAGTTTGATCGTGATTCTCAACTCCTAGCATTGTTAGAGAAAAGAGATAAAGAGCATGACACCAAATTTGGGGAGCAGATAAAGGGTTTCAAGTTACTATACAAATCTCTACAGAGGGAGTTGGAAAACAAATTGAACGATAGAGACAAAAAGCAATTGGAGTTGAATCCTACGAGGGCGAAGGAATGGAATTTGGAAAATTTAGATTTGATTAACAACAATCTTTCTAAATTCTTGGAAGTCATGGCGAATGGAAATCTGATGAATGGCAGGGAAGGCGAGGATGGGCGAGACAAGAAAGTTGATCTCTCTAATGAGATTGTCATTGAAGAACAGATTGAGAGGGAAACCAAGAAGAGAAAGGAAAGAAGGGAAATGAAATTCCCCTCATTCCCAGCTCATTTAAACACTTTAGACACGGATCCCTGATATTTTTGCCACCTCTTCCAAAAGAAAAAATAGACAGCTACCCTTGCTAACCATTCTTACCATCATATCCCATTACTGTGTATCCATGATTTGCAAATGAATCAGAAATAAAATGAAATTTAAATTGAATTGTTGTGTCTTTATTTTGCATTTGATTGTTCAATGTTATGTTGCTTTAATGGTTGCATGATTAGGAAATCAAGGTAGGAAATAGTTCAAGAATAAAAGCGCTAAGAGGACATTATCTTAATTGAATAAACGATTAGAGTTGGAAGTAAGGTGAATGAGGAAAAATTGCAGAATAAGGACAAAATGCATATCGTTTAATTGAAACCTGAGGTGCGAAAAAATTACTTATATTTAAGCGATAAGTCAGTTAGAGAAGTGTCTAATGAAGGAACAAACTATATTTTGAGTTTGTAGGTATGAGCAATTAGAATCGAGGAACTGTTTGAATATCAATTAGCAACTACTCATAAATAAAAATGAGTCGAGTACTCCACATGGTTAGTCACAATGTTGACGAATTCTAGAATTTGTTAGATTATTAGTTGAGGTGAAAATCTTAGATGATACGGTGACAAGAGATGATGCAGGCCATTCTTGGGTAGTTTGAGCCATTCTAGCCATCCACATATTCATATCTTGATGCATATCTGATGATTCAGAAATTGAGCAAACAAACTATTCTTGAAAAATAGACATTCGACTGACTGTCTAAGACATCGATCATGATAAAGAACCTATGATTACCAGAATTCAAGAGGAAGAAAGAAATGAAGTTTGGGAGTATATATTTTGAGGAACTCAAAGGAATAGAAAAGAAAAGGCAAAGAAGCGAAAATGCAACGAGAAAGAGCTACAGGGATAAGTTTTATCTTGTGGCTAACTCTCTTGAACAATTAAGTTCTTAGGGGTGTTTCAGCACCTAGTACCTAATGCCATCGGTATGGAATGCTAGCAAGTTCGCTAAGAGTGTTAGAAAGCCTAAAAGTTAAAAATTGCACTATCCACATAGTAGTAGCAAACTAAGGAAATTCCACTAGTGAATTACAGAGTGTGAAATAGGGGCATACGAGTTACGAATAGAAGAAATCAAAGAGATATCCCAAACATGAAGTTTAGGGAGTTTATTATAGAAACTACAAGAAAGAAAGAGACGAAGAGGAGAGAAAAGGTTCGGGGTAATCTTAACCTAAAAATTCCTTCAAATACCACGCATTACCGGGCTATGATAAAAGCCCAAAAGACACAGTTGATCTTGAAGAAATTTGAAATCATCTACATTAGTGGAGATGATATGAAAAACAAGCCTATGGAATTTGGAAGAAAGGAAACAATCAAAATTGTGAGAAGAACTTTAGGGAGTTAAATGACTCGACAATAAAATGAAAGGGGAAAACAATTCATTATTCAACGAGGATCCAATGAGTATATTGTTTGTAAAACAATTTCAACATGTTAGTTGCATAGCATAAGAGTAGAGACCAACCTTGAAATGGACTTGAAGCTAGATGTACAGAAAATTTTGCATACCTTGCATTGCAATTAAATTGAATGCTGCTATAGCAGAACAAATCACGGAAAAATGTCATAAAATTTTATTTTGCTTAGGGACAAGCAACTTCTTTCTTTTCTTTGCGAGAATGAGCAAAACTTTTAAGTTTGGGGGGAGTTTGATGAGCTTAAAGTCATCTATTTTTAGTCCATTTTCTGCCTAATTTTCATATAAAGGTATTACTTTGCGAATGTAAGAAGGAACTCACCCATACATTGTAACAAGTAGAATGGAAGAAAGAAGAAAAGCAGTCAAAATGCAAATAAGTGGAATAAAAATGCGGTCAATTAGCAGCGGAAGCGAAATGAAAAGAGCTGGCTGAATCATTGATGCGGTTTGGGGTTTACACCGGTCGAGTCATGGTCGCGACATCGGGAAGTGAAGGAAATCAGTTCGGTCGCGACATGGATAGCGAGATATTGAGGTCGCGACTCAGGCTTTGCTCTGAAATTTTGCAAGGAAATGGCGTCGCGACGTGAGAGTGAAGTCGTGACATCAAGAGCAACCAGTTGAAAGCCCCAGAGAACTGAGATTGATGTCGCGACATCGATGATGTCACGACAAGAGACTGAAGTCACGACATAAAAAAACCATCAAGAGAAGACTGCAAGCCATAAGCTGATGTCGCGACATGAGATCGAAGTCGCGACACCAGACCTGCTCAATTGAAGGGTGAAGCTTCATGAAGTGAGGTCGCGACAAGATATGATCATCAGTGACATCGAGCTTGACCGGATCAAGGCTGCAAAGGCGTGAAGAGATGTCGCGACAAGATATTGGCGTCGCGACATCGGGAGCGACCGATTGAAGCCTCTGATTCCATAAGATGATGTCGCGGCCAATTGATGTCCACGACATCCGAAGACATCGATTGAAAGCTGCGGATGAAATGGTGAATTAAAGCGAAAGATATCGGCGTCAGCGACGCCCGAGAAGAGAACAATTGAAACACATAAGACGTGAGAAGATGCGGCAGATCAGTGATGTCGTGACATCGAGAATGACAAATCAAGGCTACAGAGTAGGGTGATGTCGCGGCGTGAAGTTGATGTCGCGACATCGATGATGTCACGACAAGAAGCGGAAGTGCGACGAGCCATTGACTTAGGCACGGATACTCTAAAATCCCGGCCGGAGTTACATTGGGATTAGGGCCCAATTGAGGAACCTATAAATGCGCTGACTATCGACTCATTAAAGCTGACTTGGCGGCCACAGGCGAGAGTCACGGATAATTTGAAAGCTCATTTCTTTATTTTCTTTTCTTTTCTTTTCTCTTATTTTTTATTTCCGTTGTTTAGAGCATATTATGTTCTCGTATTTTTATTTTCGATTTGTATTTTACGGATGCGGATGTTATCGTTTGAGGGTGAAGATGAATGCGAGAATTCAATTTATTTTCAAATTACTATTGGAATGTTTGAAGTTCGAGACAAATTTGCAGGTCGATTATTTTGGATTCAAATTGCGATTATTCTTATGATCGGAGGAATCTTTGTATCGTGTAATTGATGGTGGGAATCCGGCTTCCATTAAGTGAGCGTTATAGTGAATTTATCTTTCTGTGATCGTTTCAGTGACTTGTTAATTTCGAGTTCAATGAATTTACTTACGGTTTTGGGTTTATTGTCTTGGGATACGAGATATCGGTTTCTTATACCCGTTAAGAATTCGTCATTGCTGCGATTTCAAGGAGGTCCTGCAGGTGACACGGGGAAGACATTCTGAGGTAATGTACATTTCTTTGAAGAATTATCTTAACTTGCTATTAGGGATCTTTTGAGCTTTAGTAAGTTCATAGATAAATCCTCTTCTCACTTGAAATCAAACGAGTTGGATGAGTTATCTATTTAAACAAGCAAAGAAGTTCACCTCAATTCGGATAGTGAGGCCTGACTCCGAGTGTTGTGAGATCTAATCGAGGAAGGTTGATGTATTCTAATTTCGAGGAGGCTTGTCCCCGGAAGTTGTATATCCTTGTGACCGATAACTTAGGAGCCTTCGTTTGGAGTCCATAAAATGGGTATGAAGTATTACTGCAAAAGAAAAATATCGAGTGGAAGCCCTGTAAAAGTAGTTGTCTAATTCCCTGTAGTCGAGAGAATCGGGTCGGAAAGTGAATAATGAAATGTGAGTGTGGAGAGATCGGTACTCTAGCATGTAGACCAGATTTTGAAACTTGAGATAATCAAAGAAGTTTTATCGAAATTAACTACATGAATAGATAGTTCACTATAGCATTTCTATTAATGTGTCTTCGAGATAACTGTCGATATTCATTTCTTTTATTAGAAATTCATTATTCTTTATTCTTTATCTTCTAGTATGTTGGATAGTTCAGTTATTTTCCTTTTATTCGCTTAATTTTCCAGCACCTTAATCTGGATCCTACTATCATTTTGTGGTCCAAATAGTATGGAAATTGAGTAGTCAGGGTAGTTGATTTAAAATTCTTGAGATCTCTGTGGGATCGATATCTGGACTTAAATCCATTTTATTACTTATCGACCTGTGCACTTGCAGAATATCAGACCAAAACCAAACTTTGAAAATGATTTACTCTAAGAGATTGGTGGTTTATATAGTATAATATCAGCAAGTTTTGGGCGCGTTGAGTTAGACAATAGTTTGGTAATAGTGACATAAATTTGTATGTGTTCTTTAGTTTTGTAAACAAGTTTTTGGCCTTGGATTCTTGGATTAGACAATAATCCTTTGGTAATAGTGTCATAAATTTATATGTGTCTTTTGGTCGGGTTAACAAAAGTATGGTTAAGGGAGAAATCCAAACTATACTACCTTGCATATTTGACAAACTAAACTCACGATTGTTTATGCTTGTACTAAAATACCTGAAATTTTATAATAATTTCATTATATATTAAGGTATGAATTGAGCCAAACTTGGGTATTTAGGGATTGATGCGTCGATATTGATTAAATAGGGTTATATGCTAAATGTGATTGATTGGACAGGAGTGCAGAGTGTAAAGAAATTTTGGAAATTTTTAAAATGAGGACCTAAGGGTCAATTGTAAATAAGCTTATATGTCTAAGTGTAAATATGGGGATTGAAGTGCAAAAAAAATAAAATGTGGGCTATATAGTAAATTGGGAGAACTTAACCCAAAAATGGGTTTTGGTATGCTAAACAAGGCTTTAAGGAAATAAAGGCTTGAAGACCAAAAAATGAGAAAAAAAAAAGGAGAAAAGGAATTTGTGTGTAGGCCAAACATGACCTTACACTTAAATGGGATTTAAAGACCAAAAGTGGTCTAAGGGAGCTCATTTGGAGCAATCCCATTTTGGGAGAGAAAGAGAGGAGCAAGGGAGAGAGAGCTACAGGGCTTGGGAAAAGATCAAGTTTTGGTTGGGTCTCTTCCCATTTTCTTGCTCCTTTGTGATCAAGCAACCTACAAGAAAAGATTTGAAGGGTGAAGGTAAGAGGAGTAGGCCTAGTTTTCCTCTTTATGATTTTTGATTTGGGGAAAAAGCCCTAACTTGGGTAAAGGGGGTTTTTATTGGTTCTAACCTACTTTTGGAGTCGTTTAAGTTGGATTACATGGTGGGTTATGATATACATGAGTTTAGAGGAAGTAATTTTAGTTTTTTTGGGTGAGAAATGGCCAAAATCACGCCATTTTAAAGACCAAAGCTTCGCCTATTGGTACTGTACCAAAGTGATCTTAGGTACTGTGGACGAGAGACAAAATGAATGCTAGGTACGAAAGTTAGTGAATGCAGGTACCCGTTCACGATGAAGGACTAATGCGAGTGCAGATCAAAGTGAATGCCGGTACCAAATGCTCAATGACCTGTTTTTGTACCCTTTGCCTTGTGTTAAAGTCTGGGTATACGTACGGTGTTTAGGGACCCAAATAAAGGTTTAATGGGGGTTCATATAAGAGTATATGAGAGAGAAAAAATATCATACCTCGCCGCCTCGACGAAGCGAAGTGTGAATAGTGCTAGATTACTAAATGTGATGTGTGTGATTTGTTAGAAATTCGAGTGAGGATACTTTAACTGGGAGGCGAGATTAAAGCGAGGCAAAGAAAGAGATTGATTAGTTGTTCTCTCTTCTCCTATTCGTTTCAAGATTTGAAATGTTTGTTCTAAATGTATAAGAAAATGCTTATTGATTTGTTTTAATTGATTTAGGGCAATTGATTGTGAAATGTTTGCATATAAAATTGCATAGTATGAAAATATTTATTTATACAAATGTACATATTATGCTTGTCATTTTCTATAAGGTTGAACACCCATGTGAATGTTAACCATTTAGTGCATTAAGGATAGATTGATATACGATAAAAGTCAGGTGCGAGTACTCTGAACAAAGCGTATCGATGTGTCACTCTGATCAACAGCCCAGCGGGATAGTATCGGTAGTGTTCACGAATTGATTTTTAATAACCGATCCCGGCAACCAGCGAGTAGAAACAGTATTATAAAACAAATGTTTTTTATATCGGCTTACACGGCCAGTGGGGCCGTCTTAGAGTGATTACGATATCTTATTCTAAATATAGGTTAAATTTGTTAAGGGCAGAACTAAATTGATTTTGAGATTGTTGACATATTGGAATTGAAAAGCATGATTGCAAATTGAAATGAAAAGAGCATGGTGAAATGCATAATTTGGTTATAAATTATTTATTGCATATGAAAGTGTATATTTGGGATGATCTATGAACCATAAATGATTGTATATGAAATAAGTATATGTATTGTATTGACATTGATCATCTAAAAAGATTTGAAAGTTTTGTTTAGTAAAATTTCATGATTTGACTTAAACTGAAACGAAAGAATGAAATTGTATAGAACCACTAAACATGAAAATGCTTAGCATATTGTTTTTATCAATGCACATGTACCGAGTGATAGGTAGTGATTGAAAGCGGACCCGAGGTGTAGAGGGCTGAAGAGATCATTCGAGGGAAAGTCCAGGATATGCTCGTCACATGCATCCTCACCATTTTTTAGCACGATTGCAAACAAAGTAGTTCAACTCCGAAATTATTTTTGTACATATATCTGAATACAATTTTGGATATTATGTTGTAAACGGCATAAAATGCCACTTTTGGTTAAATGCATATTTTGTAAAGGAATTGCATTGAATTTGTAAATGTTATGGGCTTACTTGAGTGAAATAAACCCGCAAAGATTTGAGGCTAGCGTATATTAATGAAATGTATTTGATAAATGGCTTTATCCGGGAGTCCCCGGGTTTCGGTTCGGATCCTCCAACTGGGTTGGGCTAGGCTTGGGGGTCGCTACAATTTTCCTATTGATGGTTGAGCTATGAATCGAAATGATGCGAGAATTGATTGTGTGGAATTGATCCATGTCGGTTTCGCACTCGATGAATCCCTCAACCCTAATTTTATTAAACTTTACTTTTGAACATTTAAGATTTGATCCCCAAGACTACATTTTAGTCTTCTTATCATCATATCGATGGAGTTCAAATAGTAATGATCTTGAGTAATTGGGCGATTATTTTTGATTTATCATCCTTCCTCGTGAGGAGCGATATCAAGACTTTTAAATATCGAACATTGCTTACATGCGATGCTGGCACTTGCGATGATCTAGACCATAAACACAAATTTTAAATGAGTCGTTTTCAAAAGAAAGAACAATTTCATCTTTTCATACACATGAGAAATGGTCTTGACAAGTTTTTGACGCTGTTACCATGGATTGAAAAGTTCTTGTGTGGCAGTACGAGAAGATTGGCCTATAATGATCATATCATATAGTTGGGTCTTAACAAGTTTTAGGCGGATTCTTTGAGGATTAATGATAGTCCTTTGGTAGCAGGTGTCATAATTTGTATATATCATTGGTCTTAACACCAAGCACATGTGATTTATGTTATTGTTTTATACTGTAGTGAGTCTACGATTTTGGATGTGGTCTCATTTCGGAGCTCAACACACATTACGAGAATGGTGAATAACGGTGCACACCATGCACCACCTTTGAGCTCGGCACGATGTGGCTTGTGCATATGAAATGCAATCATGCCATTTCATGTTATGTCATTCTACATGCAACATTTATAAATTCTGGATAATTATATTTCCTACATATAATTTTCATTCATTACAATTTCCATGTTAATACATCACACAAGCACATATTAACATGATTTTTACACACAACAACATATTATTTATTTTCCCAACAATACACACAAAATGGCCCAAATCTAGGACCCATATAAAACAAGACACCTCTTGGTTCCTTCACGGTTCGTCATCAAATTACCGTGATACCAAAACACACCACAAAACCCGAAGATACATGTCAGGAATCAAAAACGAGCCTCGACTTGATCAGGGCCAGCCACCTTGATCCCAAAGAATTTCAAATATTCAGTCCAAAAATCTTGGGACTAAATCACACGGTCTATCAAGGCCCTGAAGATAACCTATGCCATTACATGGCTTTTAGGCTAAAAATATTCCATGTAGGAAAATTACATCTGTGAGTAATTTGTGAAAACTCTGAATTTTGATACCACGGCGTAACTGCGTCGTGAATCAACTTTCTTCTCAGCAAAGAAAAAAAAGCGAAATGACTCGATTTAAATGAATCTTTAGTGATAAGCGAAAAACCCCTTTTCCCCTTTCTCTCCTCTCTCTCTCTCTCCTCTCAGCTCCCTTTCTCTCCCTCTTGTCGGTTTTGTGCCAAAAATGGTCTTTTCCCTTTTTTTGTTTGACTTTTCTTATTTCCTTTTTCTTTTCTTTTTTTTTATTTTCTTGTTTTATCTTTCCCATTATTTCCTATACTTGACACTTAGCTCAATGAATCCATTCACATAGTACCACATGTCATGCCATGTCCTCGACACAGATTCATAGAAAAGCGTGGAAATTAAACATCTCAAAATCTGACAAAATTCGACGGGGTAACTAGATTTCGCAAGACGAATTCAACGGTGAAGTTCGTTTCATCATACGAGATCTAGAAAATTTCCGATTTTTAACCGAAATTACAGTTTTACCATTTTTAAGAAAAATTGAAATTTTCCCAGGTTTTACATTCTTCCCCCTTAACGATTTCATCCTCGAGAATTCACATCTTAACACATTCAAGCGCATGCATATACGATAATATTTCTAATGCCAAATATAAGACCGTGCTGTCGTCCTCAAATAGGAAATGATAGGTGACGGTGTCGTGTCTCGTGTTCCCACGTTGCCTCCTCCACGCTCCTCGGTGTTGCCCGCAGCTTACTTTTACTAACCACAGTCTTGCATTGCAAAACGCTGATCAGGCTATCCAAGATCGCCTTTGGTCCCTCATCGAAGGGTCCCATCGGTATCGCAGTAAATCTCTCCCCGATCCGGCTACATGAAATTTGAATCTAGAGTATGCTTAGGACATGGAGATGTGGAACACTGATAAATGAGTAGTAATGCTTAGATAACAATGTCTTGTAGCCTATTGGAAACTCTTCCAAAAGTGTTCGTAAACATGCAGAATCTACATTTACGATATGATGAGACTAACTCCATGTAGTCGGACGATCTCAGAATATCACATGAGCATAATTCTTTCGGTGTGAGTGTGTGACTCTTAGAAGTGTCTTGAGCTTAGTGAGCAAGTCCACACACTATAACCCATCTGGCATCATGCGCCGCTATGTCCAGTGCGAGTAGGTCGGGAAAATCCATCGTTACATGCTCTAGCCTGCTCTGCTGCCTCGAGAAAATTTGGAGTAGCCTGCGGCTTCTAGTGTTCGAGCTTTTGCGGCGACCGTGAAGTTTCGTCGAGCGAAATCCCGACATGTCGCTTCATCGCTCGTGTCTGCGTGGCGAAGATCTGGTACATCTTAGGTACCACTGGATGCCTGACAAAGCGAGAAGCGTGGGACTCCGCAGGATCTCTTCCTCTCGAAATCGTGGAGTTTGGGAACCCTGACCCGCCCCACTATGCAAGTACCATACGTGTGAGATAGCTGACCTTAAATGCGTACCTACGTACGGTCTTTGATAGGCAGTGTCTCTGGGTCTGCCCTTGGGACTCAATCCTTGTATGTTCGGTAAAGGGATGAACATCCATCGGACTCCCCCAGATATCACAGGCTTGATCCTGAGTGCTGTGTCAGGCGTCCCACAGTCTCGAGCATCTACCACACCCAGGAAGCTACACTAGCCAGTATGCCCCATGACTTCCGACTGAGCGCATCAGCAACTACATTTGCCTTACCAAGATGGTAATGCAAAGTGAAGTCATAATCCTCTAAATACTCCATCCTTTTGAGTTCATATAAGTATTGAGGTCATTTGTGTGAAGATATACCTCGAGCTCTTGTGAATTAAATACCTCCAAGCTACTCACCATCTGAGATGGTGGTGCCAAATCTTTAAAGCGAGACTATGAGTGCTTGACTCGGATCATGTGTAGAGATGTGAGATTACGCTCAATGATTCTTTAGTTGTCTGGAGTTCCACTTAGCCCACCAACCCTCTGGGAATGCATCAAGACACATCCCGATGCGTCACTGGGAGGCATCGCGGTGCAAATATACCTCTGTCCCTATTTGGGGACTATCAAAATAGGAGCTGAAGTAAGCCTCATTTTCAACTCTTGGAATGCCTTCTCACACAGGTCATCTCACTTAAACTTGACCCCCTTCCGGGTCAATCTAGTCATAGGTGTTGCTAGCGCAAATCGCCGATAAATATCATATGTCTGTACGATCGAAAACTTGGCATCTCAAAAGTGACTTTAGCTCTGACTCATAACGACCTCAGCAGCTGTAAGGTCTTGACACACTTTAGGCGGAGCAAGGCGTGTCCTAAATTTCACCTTAGTAAGCGAAATTTGCTTTTGTTAGACAGGCGTCTGATTGATGGTCTCTCAAGGCGTAGAAACGACCCTCGAATGATCCTCATTAACCATCATAGACCTAGGAGTAGATCGAGTATCGTCAGACAAGACCATAACAAACTAATCCAAGTAGAGTTAGAATGCCACTTATGCATGCCAAGGATCCATGAATCTTATTGGAGCATTTATCAATTCGAAAGGGCATCATTGTGAACTCGAAATGCCAGCCACCATATCCCTTGTGTCTTAGGGATGTAGGCCTCCACCCCAACTCTCAGGCGATGGTGTCCGGTGCGAAGATCTATCTTGGAGTAGACTCGCGCCTCTCAGTGATCAGTAGTGTCGATCTCGAGTGTGGATCAGATTCTTGATCGTAACCACCATTCAAGCATATGTAATCAATGCCTGTCAGAGGGTCTTCTCGCTATTTGCAAGCAGAGGCCGGGCCTTGTGGTAGAGTGCTCGATGCAATAAACCACTAGTCGATAATCCCACAGTAATTAGACAGCCGGTTCCTCTGACTGGCCTGTGCGTCTTAAGTCATAGAGTGGCGACGTACGAGAGTGTAACTGTTAATAGAGTCCACGTGCTGTGCGGAGGAGTAATCCAGGTAGCTCGTTGAAGCGTCCTCATGTCATGAGCCACGGGTAGACCCGAATCCTATCTCCTCATCCTACAGGTAAGGCTTGCTAGCTAACCCATCAGCATCCTCCACGGTGTTGCGTAGTGCAGGCGAAGCTTCGTATACTCCCCACTGAAAGTCACGGATCTGATCAGGTGTGTGAGGCGATAACCCTCTTACTATCACGATTAATGGCTGACTCGATGTGTTGTCGGCCAATCCATATCAGAATGACATCAAATCCCGATATGTCCATTGAAGGTCCACGGAAGTGAGAATCCTTGGGAATCTCTGCTCATGATCGGAGCATATCGATCCCGATCCTCGCCACTAGTCCACACAGGGGAGAGACTCACATGTAATAGCTCGTCGAGGTCTCTCCCACCTCGACCCAGAAACATCACCAGATGCGGCAGCCAAAGAATGTGATGCACCGGAGATCTGCTTGATATCTTTGCCACGAGAATTGAGATAACCAAAACATACCTATATCACCCGGTGATCAAGCGGCTCAGTCTGGTGTGATGGGTAGACACGCCCCTGGTCACGATGTCTCGGCATGGACACATCACCGACCTCGACCCGTTCCACTAGTCTCTCTGGCCTATACGTAGTAGCGAAGGCGCATCTGTCACCACAAGGCGATCACGGTCCCTACGCACTTGGGGTGAGAAGGAACAAATTAACGTCTGCGCTTGTCCAGCGATGGCCCCGGGACTACGAGATCCGATACCTACTGAGATCATTGCCTCTGGGTGATCTTCCTCATATGTCGGTGATGGCGAAATAACATATCATACGTCTGGTACAGGTAAAATTTGAGTACGCACGCTTGGCCACTGATAATACGGCCTCGTCACTTGAAAAACTCGAGAAGCATAAGTCTTACTTGCCCTCTTTCCTGAACTAAAGAGAGAATTTGGTCCTCCTTTGCCTCTTCTCACTAATACCCGTAACTCCTGGCACCCGTGCATCCTTCCTCTCTCTCTCACTAATACCGTAACTCTCGGATACCCGTGCATCCTATCTCTCTCTCTCTCTACTTTCGCCATAACCTGTCCCGACCATGTGAGTCCATGTCTTATAGGAGAAATCTTACAATCTTGCCCTGCATGACACTCAAGCCATCTCTCGAATTAATTTTAGCCATATCCGTGGGCCACATAGTCATCCTCAAACAGGCCAACTCAATGAACTTTGGCTACGTGACTGAAAGCACACCCTATTTCTTACTTCAACTAAAGGAACTCCCGAGCCTTTGTATGCCTAGCAGATGCTGGGAAAAACTTACCCACGAAGAGCTCTCTGAACTCTCCCCATGTCATCGTCTCAGGATCCCTCGAGACTCTAACCCAATCCCACCATATTCGGGACCCAATTTAAATGGGAAAGTGGCTAGCCTGATCCTCGTAGCATTGGAGGTGATCTCCATAGCCTCCAAAATCCTCTCCACCTATCGGAATCAATGATCAGCTACCACTGGATCCCCTTCCCCTGTAAATGTCGGAGGATGATGTGCTATAAACCGTTGGAGGTTACTTGGATCCCCTTAACTCCCAGCTGCACTAGCCTGAGCAATGGCAGCAGTTGCAACACCCATGGCCGCTACAAAGGCTTGCTGGTCAAAGCCAGAGTGGTCAGCTACTACCCTGTGGATGACCTCTACGTTCGCGCCCTCGACTTGCCATCTACACAAGTTAAGAAAGCAAATTGAGATTCTCTCTTTTCATTTATCACATTAGTGGTGCATAATGCCAAACACTAATAAATAACCATTCCTACGTAGAATCATGCTTATTCATTTTCCGAACCCAAGGTTACGCGCATAACCCTGCTGGTTCTTCAATTTCATACACATCTTATCATATATATTCACACAACCAATACATCTCCCGTGGTACATATTAGAACACCAAAACAATCAATGCACACAATGCCGTGTTCTACACCCATACTCACTAATCTTAGGTATTTTGGACACCTGACTCTCGATATTCAGCTATGACAAGCCAATATCCGAAAACACTGGTGGATACTCCCACCCGAGCTCCTAGGTAATTGTTAACTTGAGCTCTGATACCAAACTATGACACCCTAAATCCGGGGGTCCCGTTGACAACCCGTCAACCCGTGGAATTCTTGTGGATTTCGGGTGACCCGATACCACACTGTTATGTCCCATTTATCGGGATCCATATTTTCATAAAAAAATCGAGCAGAGTCTCCTTTGTTCGAGGAGCTCTACGCAACATACAACCTGTATAACAGTATAATCATAACCCATCTAGTGGCCAATGTAAGTAAGAGATAACCAGAAAATCATCTATCCATATCCACAATATACATCCCTTTACCGGGACCCATTTATTCACATTTAAATCTAAAATATGAAAATAAAATGCTTAATTATAGTCCGTAAGAGTCCAATCACGGTCCTCTTACCATAATTACATACCCGACTATTTAGACAATAGTCCCAAAAGAATTTAGTTACAATTCTTTTATACAAAATATCTTTTACAAAGGAAATATCAAGGCCACACATCAACCCCCTTCATAATCACGGCCTCGTCGGAGCTCCGTCTCCCTGTATACCCCTTTAACCTAAAAGGGGGGTCCCACGACGGGGTGAGCAATGCCCAGTAGAAAAATTCTCTTACAAGGGCTACTCTCCGCCTAAATGCACATGCAATGACATACATAAAACATCAAATCATATTCCATATAAATAATGTAATCCTATATGGAATGTTCCGTATCATGCATGAGATGAAACTCTTCATGCCCACAACCTGAGTCCCGACCGACTTCCTCACACTTGCAACGCCAAGTGTGAAAAACCAGTCATTTGTTTTTCATCCAATGACTTAAACCATTGGACAACTCTCCAATTTTAATTTATCAAATTCTATGTGTTGTTCATGGGCCACGTCTTTTTCGGGGTCACACAGCAGGATTGTCGCGTGCCTTCCAACATTTTTACGGGCTTTTACCATCATTGATCATGTCTAACCACATATAAATTTAGGTCTTTCACCCTGGGGGGATCTATCCTATCTTGCTACCCCCAAACACACGTGATTTATATTTATTATTGTTTTATACAACCGTGAGTCTCGATTTTGGACATGGTCCCATTTCCGAAGCCACCACACATTCACCAAGAATGGTGACAATGTGCACCATACACCCACACCCGACTCGGGACGCATGACTATGCATATGAAATGCGATCATGTCATTCATGCTATGTTATGCTACATGCAAAATTTATAAATTCCGGATAATTATATTTCCTACATATAATTTTCATTCATCACAATTTCTATGTTAATACATCACGCAAGCACATATTAACATGATTTTTACACACAACAACATATTATTTAGTTTTCCAACAATACACACAAAATGACCCAAATCTAGGACCCATATAAAATAGGGCACCGCTTGGTCCCTTCACGGTTCGTTACCAAATTATTGTGATACCAAAACACACCATAAAACCCGAAGACATCAGTCCCAAGATCAAAACCAAACCTCAACCTAGTCTGGAACTACCTGGAACCAGTCCCAAAAATTTTCAATATTCAGTCCCAAAATCTTAGGACTAAATCACACGGCCTATCATGGCCCTAAAGACAACCTATGCCATCGCATGACTTTTAGACTAAAAATATTCCAAGTAGGAAAATTACATACCTCGTGGAGTTTGACGAAACTCCAAGATTTTGGTACCCATGCGTAGCTTATGACACAAAGGTGGATCAACTTTTCTTCATTCACGAAAATCGATACCAATTCCTCTGCATCTTGTAGAAAGGAAAAACTCCTCTTCCCCTTTCTCTCTCTCTCTCATCTCGCTCCCTTTCTCTCCCTCATGCCGGTTTTGTGCCAAAAAATGGCATTTTCCTTCTTTTTGTTTGACATTTCTTATTTCCTTTTTTTTTTTTCTTATTTTCTTGTTTTATCTTTCCCATTATTTCCTCCACTTGACACTTGCCTCAATGTGAGTCATTCATACAAGTGCACCACATGTGTCACTCGACACCTGATGCCTTGAAAAACGTGAAATTACGACTGTCTCGTAATTTGATGAAATTCGACGGGGTAACTAGATTTCGCGAGACGAATTCAACGGTGAAGTATGTTTCATCATCCGAGATCTAGAAAAATTCTGCCAACCAAAATTACCGCTTACCATTTTTCGTAAAATTGGAAATTTTCCTGTGCTCTTACAATTTTTTCGCAATGAAAACGAAGAAAATGTTATGATAACAAATTTAAATGTTTCTACAAGAAAAACTGAGTGATTGCTATTAACAAGTTTCAACAAAGAAATTTAGTGGTCGTAAGTTTTGCTTATTTATTTATTTTTTGATGAGGAATAAGTAGTTGCAAATAAATTCATGTTGTTATTAAAACAAGTTAAATAAATAGGCGACAAAGCTATTGGTCACCAAATGTTGTTTTTGGTTTAACTTAAAATTTACAAAATTAATAAAATTAAATATTTTAATAAATTAATTCTAATTAAGAAGTCATTATTAAATAATTGAAATAATAAAAAGAAATACAAAATTAATAAAATGAAATATATTAAATAGAAGAAAATAAAGTATACAAAATGATTCAAGTAGCTAATAATTAACATTAATTAATAGGGAGCAAAATTTTCTCAATACAATCCATCGCTTATTTTCATTATTCTTATGATGTTTCTCAAGTTCTAACGTGTATCTTTCAATTCAATTTGACACTTTTTCAACTCATCACATTTGTTACTTAATTCAGCACGAAGGTTGTCTAATTCTTCGTGCAGTACTCTAGCTTTTTCATCTAACCATCAATTATCCCGCATGATGTTTTAGATGTCGTTGAAGAAAAAGGTTGTGTATGTTTAAACCTAAAACCTCTAAATTTATTGTCAACAATAAGTTTAACAATTTAGCTGACAAAGGTGTACCCAATTTTTTGTTCCATTTCTTTTCATCTTTTCATATATAATAAATTTAAGAAAAAATAATGTTAAAGAACAAAATGAAATATGTAGTGTAAGTTTATAAACTTTTCCACTATGAACAAAAGTAATTAAATAAATCAAACAAAAATGTCACATGAAAATTATTTTTTATTATTTAAAGATAGCATTCTAAAATACTTACATAGAGAGCTTGAGTAGTAGTATGATTCAAACCAGAGAGGGTTCAAATGCCTTGACTTGTGGAGGACTTCAACGATTTCTTATCCCGAGAAGCCATGAACATGGTTCAAAAAATTGATTGATTTTGATACAATTAGGCTCGAGTCATATTCACCTAAAAAATTACCACGGTGAGTACGATACTGGATACAATAATAAGATAGTGAATCGGAAAAAATAGGATATCTCGACCAAGTTTTCAAGTTAACTCTACAAAAATTACAAATACATGTTATTTCACAAAAAATTTACATTCCTCTCATAACAAAAAATAAAAACTTTTTAAATGAATCAAAGATTCCCCAGGAGTTCAGATGATTAATGAAGAAGAAGAAGTGGTGTAGCAAGGAGAAATAGTTGACAAATTCAGATTAGCACCGCGATCGTAGGAAACCCCGTAAAATCCATGATTGATAAAGTAAAATAAGCACTTCGTTGAAAACTGAAATGTTTCTAGATCTCGGATGATGAAATAGACTTCTCCGTTGAAATCGTCTCGCAAGATTTAGCTACCACGTCGACCGCTAGATTCCGAGGTAGTCGAATTTCACGCTGAGTATGTAGGGTGTCGGGATGACACATGGCAGTGTTTGTGGATGCCACATGGCACCCCGAGAGAACGACACCAGATCACGAATTACCACTACCACACGCGGAATGAATCCCATGGCTCACATTGAGCCATGTAGGTGATGATGTCATAAAAAGGAATTAAGAAATAAGGAATAAAGATGGAAAATTGAGGGCCACACATTTGGCTTGAGGAAAGGAGAAGGAAACTTCCTTCTCTTGATCCATACGGTCAATGACTATCCAAATGGGAGAGAATGACCAAAGGAGAAGAGAAAATGAAAGGAGAAATGAGATGAGAAATGAGAAAAAGAAAAGAAAATCAAAAAGGAAGGAAAAGAAAGGGAGAAAGGAACAAAAAGGAAAACGGTTCGTAGAGAGAAAAGGAAGGAAAAGGAGAAAGGAGGAAAGGGAAAGGGAAGATTTCCCTGCTTTCTGGGGGTTGAAGTTCACAAATCAAGATTGCTGGTGCACGCGCTCTACCCACGGTGGACCAAAAATTGGAGTCGACAACCCAAGAGGCAGGATATTTCCTACTTGGTTTACTTTTAGCCTAAAGGCTATAAAATGGTAGGGGTTGCTTATGGGAGGCCATGAGAGGCCATGTAAATTAGTTCCGAGCCTTGGGACTAAGGGGTATGGATTTCATGACCGGTTTCACACAGTCATGGACTGTGGGAGTTAGGGTTTGGACTAGAAACTGAAAGTTTCTAGGTGTTATGGTTGTTTGTTGTAATGACAATGATGAGAACCAGATTGGTTCATGTTTGTGAAGGGACGGTGAAGTGCCCTGTTGAATGGTCCCAAGTTTGTGACCTAGTTGTGTGTTATAGCTTGTTTGAATAACATGTAGTGTGTGAATATGTTATGTTGATGCATGTTATTTGATGTATTAACAAGGTTTACATTGAGGTAAATTATATGTATAAATTATAATTGTCCATGGTTTGTGAATGTTCATGTAGTGCTCATTCATGCATGTAACATGAAGGAAAATGCATTGGCATCATGCATTTCATATGCATGGTCACATCGCGTTAAGTCGGGTGTGGGTACAGGGTATGGTTTATTCACCGGTGTTGGTGAATGAATCATAAACTCCTCGGGAAAAAATGGGACAAAGTCCAAGGTAGAGATTCACGAGTGTGTAAAATGATCAAAATGATAAACTACATGTTTTGGGCGGAGCAAGTTGAAATTAGATCCCCGAGGTGAAAGTCGAAATATTCACGGTTAAACATGAATCACAGTGATGTAAGTTCGCGAAAATGTGAAAGGCGTACGGCGTCCTACGGTATGGCCCGAATCCGTGGCCATAAAGAAAGAGGAAAAGAAAAATCAAGTTTTGATAAATAAAAAAATTTAAGGGTTTTCCAATGGTTTAGTCATGGTGTTAAACACTGATGATTAGTTTTATTCACACTTGGCATTCCAGGTGTAAGGGAATCGGTTGGGACTCAGGTCGTGAGCATGAGGGGTCGCATCTCATGCATGATGTAGACATTTCATATAATAGTGAATAATTGTATGGAATGTGATTGATTGTATATATATCTTGGGTGCATATCGTATTGGGTGGGTAGCCTCGTAGGAGATTATCCTTTGCGGGCTTTGCTCACCCGTCGTGGGACCCCTTTCGGAATGCAGGGAGTATCCAGGGAGACGACATTCACTAGAGGCCGCTTTTGAGAAGAAAGCCAAAATGTGGCTTTGAGTAAATATTTTTGTAAGCATGTATAAATATTTTTGTAAAATAGGCATGGAAAATATAAAAAATATAGTTGATTTTTTTTTTTCTGGTGAGTATGGATGTATGAGCTCAACGTGGCCATTTTTACTCATGTTTGGGTCTCATGGTATGAGATACACAGGTTTTTCGCATGTTGACAGTGGTCAACGGGACCCCCGGTATAGGGGCGTCACAGATTGACATCTCCAATTTCCGATGGAACCAGGACTAGAGTTTAGACTCTTACGGTGAATGAGTAGAGGAGAAAAGAACCAAGTGTCTATTATACCAAGTTATGAAATATCAAATATAGAGAAAATGTCTTATTTGATTACTATTTCTCAATCAATGAAATAATGTAAAATTACTATTTGGTTTTAATCTATAATAATATTATAGTATATATTGTAAATAATTAATAAATTAATATATCTATTTATATTAATATTTTATATGAGAAGTAAAATAAATTATTTTTAACTTAATGAATTAAAACGAATTTCATATATATATAAATTCTCGTTCATTTTTATAAAGTAACATAATGACTACCTTTTAAATAATAAAAACAAAGATATTTTATATCTTATATTTTTATTTTGTTATAATATTAAATACTCACATGTTAAAATTTATCTTAATTTATAATATATATGGTAAAATAATTATATATATATATATATATATATATATATATATATATATATATATATATATATATATATATATATATATATATATGAATAATGATAATAAGTAGCCTTGATAACATAAATATTTTTACCTTAATGAATTAGAACAAATTTCATACTTACCAAATATGAAACTGAAGTATAATTTCAAATTTAATAATATCTAAAACCAAATTTCTAAACATTTGTCAAAAAGATATCTTTTATATATATATTATTCTAGTTTATTTTTGTAAAGTAAAATAATGATTATCCTTTAAAAAAATAAAACAAAGATACTTTATCTTTTGTATTTTATACTACTAAAAAAATAACATATTAAAATTTATCTTAGTTATAATATAAATGGTAAATAAATAATTATATATATAATAGATATTTTATAATTTCTTAGTATTATTAATTAAGTAATTTTTTTTACTTTTAGTCATTTTTAATCCTAATACTATTAATATTTAGATTAATATTATAATATATATTATAAATAATTAAAAAATAATATAATTATTTATTGATATTTTCCTACCATACTTGACAAATTCTCATTGTCTTTTAAGTTTCCTTTTAAAAAACTAAAAACAAACATATTTTACTATTTTTGTATATTTGTTTATTATTATAAATGATTAATAAATATATTATATATGTTTGTTTATTATTTTGCTCATATTTTATTTTAAAAAAAATTTCGCAAAGTAAAAAGATCCTTTTAAAAAATAACATGATAACTCTCCCAATGATATATAGAATAAAAATTTATTTTTAATTCCAAACACATTTAAATTAATAAAATATTAAGATACTAAAATTGATATTTGTTATTAAAATTTATTTTAAATTATTATTTTAATATTATCTCTTTGATTATTTTAATAAAAAAAAATTCACGTTTACCCTTTAATTTTTCTAGTCTAATCATTATTTACATCTATTGTTATCTTCATTTAATCATGGGATAATTTTTAATTATCCTACAAATATAAAATATTAATAAAACGTAAGATATCCATTAAAGAGTTTAAGATAATTTTTAAAAAGTGTTTCAATAGACTTATATAAAAAATAAAAAACTAATTTTAAATTGTTGTCTAACTAAAAATATCTAACATTTTATATATTTTTATCAAAATAATTTAATAATATATTTGATGATTTTAATTGTTCCAAATGCTTTACAAGTTCATAAAATTTAAACTATTTTAAAAGATTTATTGTGATTAATTTATATAAGTGTATGGAAATATGTATAATTAGTTAAAAATATATATAATAATAATTTTTATAAATATTTTTTAACAAAATGGTTTATATTGAGAGTAGTCTTTTAATGCAATTAAAAAGCCATATGAAATATGTATTTTAAGAATGTAACTTTTGAAAATAATATGAAGTTGTTTAAACTCATGTAGAAAGTGTATTTTGAAAAAATTACAAAATAGTTGTCCCAAATTATTAGACATTTGCAACTACAATTATAGATCATCAAAAATATTAAAATTTCAAAGGTGAATTAATTATAAATTTTCTCACATATTAAAGTATTTCATGCGATCAACAAAAGAGTTGTCGCAAATAATAAAGATTTATGAGACTAAACAATTAGTAACAGATAATATGACATTTTAACGATTACCTTTATGATCCTCATAAAATATCAAACTTTTGGGGATGAGATATAATATTTATCATAGAATATATCGAGTTTTACGACCGGGGCCGACCACATTGGCTCAAGGCTAAGGCGACATTCTAAGGGGCCTATTGGGTATAATTTTTTTTACTTATAATAGTAATATTAAGCCTAAAACCTTAGTTTTATTATGTTAAAACCTAAAATCATACTACAACAATCCAATTCCTGAGGTTTTGATTGGCTCACGAACCTCCTATCACCACTACTACACTAAAAATATATCAAACAAATACTATAACAATAATAAAGAACTCATTTTATCAATAAAAATCATATATTAGAGGGCTAAAAGTGAGGTTTTAAGAGGGCCTAAATTATTAAGGGTAGTTGGTCTTGAAGGGCCTATTTTTTAAGAGAAATGTGGGGGGCCCGAGGCGACCGCCTCTTTCGCCTACCCACTTGAGAACGGCCTTGTTGCGATGACATAATGTGCATTGTATAATATACTATCTGTATTAACCCGATAATTGATCGTAGATAATAGGACATCCTAGTGACAATTTTACTACTCCTCACAAATATCATTATTTTAGAGACAATTAAATACTGTGTTGATTATAAATTTTGAAACGAACAGGTTCATCTGTGATCATGAATTATAAGATATTTTGCAACTAAAATTAATAGTCAATCACAAGTATCGAACTTCGAATGATTCTGATATTTTTTTAATGAATTATAGTATTTTCTCGGCTAATTTAGATTTATTATAAATAATAATACATTTGACATGTCGTACCCGATTCAGTCCGACGGCGATTAGGCGGATCGAGACAAGATACGGGGCGCGAGACCATATCTTGGGACTCTTTGCACGATTTTTTTTTTTTTTTTTTTTTTAAAAGCGAAACTAGTACACATTAGGTATGGCCCATCTTAACATAATCAAATATCATATGCATTCTGGGAGTCCATTTCGATTACAAAAGCGTACTTTTATTACAAATCCCAGTGCGAACCTACTGTAGTGAACCCTTACAAGTGTGTTAGCCATTGTATGCGGGAAGTCTTAGATGTTCTCTGAATACCTACATGGATTAAAACGGAGTGCTAAGCTTTGCGCTTAATTGGGAAACATATGTCTTATGCATATACACATTTACGTAAATAAAGCAGATAATATAAATTCCATGCATTTATTTTATGAACTTATACGAGTACTTCTTCTTATAACAGGCTTACGCTTATTCGGATCTCCCGTAGGAGTTACATAGCTTATTCTTATGTAGAACTTATGCTTATACAGACTTATGTTCATTCGGGACTCCCGTATGAGTTACAGAACTTATTCTTATTCAGAACTTATACTTATTTTACGGATACGGGAGTACCGGTAGGTATTACAGAACTTATACATGTCTTACGGAACTTATACTGGTCTTATGGAACTTATACTGGTATTTCGGAGCACATACTGAGCCTTCGGATCTGTCGTGTATTACGGAACTTATACTTGTCTTACAGACTTATGCGGGTCTTGAACTGGACATGTATTTACGATCTTATACATGTCTTACTGGTATCGTTGTTCAGGCGGGAGGAGGGCCTATACTTATCTTACGGATCTTATACGGTGTCTGAACTTGGACATGTATTTGGATCATACATGTCCTACAGAGCGTATACTTATCTTACGGATCTTATTCTTGTGCGAAGGTACGCGATTAGGTTCGATAAGTCAGTGATTAGAGATATATCACATGCAAGGTCGAGATCAGATTTATGCGGATACATTTCGAGATATGGACATTTAATTGCATAGCGGTCACGGATCTAGGTCTCTGCGGATTCATACAGTTCGAGAACATATCCCGATAACAAAGGGTGTGGGTTTAAATCCTATCATATTGAGTTACACTTGCTCGGAGGTACCCAGTAGGTACTATTTGGACTTATACTTATATTGCAGAACTTAATACTTCTGCCCAGATGCAAAATTACGTAGGTCTTACGCAACCCATCGAATCTGAGGCGTAACTTAATCGAATGTAGGGTGCACAGCCAGGTACTGCGGGTTTAATCAGTCTGGGAGTACCCCTAGGTACTACGGAGCTTGATAAATCTGAAAGTACCATAGATACTATGAGAACTTAATGGGTTACGGGAGTACGTGGGTACTACAGAACTTAAGCAGAGACGGGACTTAATTAGAGACGGAGACTTGTCGGATACGGAGTTGTTCAGTGCAGGGAGTTATTTAAAGTGGGTTGTGGTGCGATTGCCCTTGGGTACTGCGAGCTAAATCAATCTTGAGTGCCGTAGGTACTACGGACCCAATCGATTACGGGACGGGCTTATTCGGATCACGAATTGCGTAGGTACCACGAGGAATGTCCCAGTCTGAGGTGCAGGCGTACCACGGAACTTAATCATATACGGGAGTACGTGGGTACCACGGAGGCAAGTCTGAGAGGTACATTCAGATCTTTATTTTTATTCATTATTCAGTGTTTTATCATATGGTTGTCTGACTACCTAGACCAATCATAAGAAATGAGTAGGACGCAGTATAATAAGTACCCGAAGGTACAATACAGAACAGGAGTGCCGTAGCACGGGAGTGTGGGACAGATCGGGACGTGCTGCGCCTTAGCGGAGTCTTGAGTAGCACCAGCGGGGTCTGAGACTTGATCAAAATGTATTTCTTTCCACGAGTCTTGAGTAGCACCAGCGGGAGTGCGAAGCACGGCGGGGTGCGGGCACGAAGCGGACGTGCGCCCGACGAAGTCTTGTAGCACCCACGTGAGTGCGGGCGCGATCAAGCGTGGCGAACCACGCGGGAGTGCCGTAAGCATGAGCGAAAGTCTTAGAAGCACCAACGGGACGTCCACTCATTCATTCTTGAGTCCTAAGTATTGAATTGTCAAATGTCTTTTAGAACTTATAATAACTCTTAATCACATTCTATGATCATGACATTTTATACTGTATTCATGTTCAAGTTCATATTTGGTTCGTTTTCATGTTTAGGTCTATTCAAGTTTCATGCCTATTCCATATGGCATTTCGGATGCCTGCGGGAATGCTGATGTATTCACACATCGTTCTGTAGTGTCCCTCCAACATATATACTTTTCTTAGAAATTGGAATCATTCAAATTGAATCATCCGAACTAAATTTATGGCATTTTCATGCCAAACTAGTCGGTTTACCCGGATTACACTAGGAACAGTCTGAATTTCTTATTTTTTTTTTTCAGGAGGCTTAACTTCATACCTGACCATGGTTCTTTGTATTCATTTGAAGCTAAGGTCTTGGGGTTCATTTCAACTGGAATCGCTGAATGGAGGCCTTTAGAGCTGAGTTACGTTCAAAACAATTCGAACTACTCTATGATCAAATCTGATCACGAGGAATTAGCTTGCTACGTAGTACACTTTGAGTGAATTTTAGGACCATAGAGCCCAGGGTGACGATACCTATTTATTTAAGTTTGGTTCTCCTTGAAGTCTATTTTAATTGTACTTGAATCCACTCCAAATCGGATAAGAAATGAGCAAGTTATGGCCAAAATCACAGGTCGGCCCAGGAACGGAAGCGACGGGTGTACCGGTACACCCCTAAAGTGTACCGGTACACTTTGGCCAAAAATGACCAGAAACGAAAGTGTACCGGTACACTTTCAAAGTGTACCGGTACAAGTCACCCGAAATGCCTTAAAATGTGTATTTTCTCCCCTTTTTCATGCACTTTTCCATCCCAAACCAAATCTATACTTCAAACACACATCAAAAACACTTCAAATTCACCTTGTAATCTCCTTTCTATTCAATTCATCTTTCAATTACATATCTTTCTTCAAAATTATTTCATGAATTTCTTCCAAAACCCTTCTAATATGGGTTATAACCCGTCCTCAAACCAAAACATGAATATTAATTAGGGTTTACTCTAAACCCTAACTCATTTACTTACAATTAACCATGAATCCATCCTCAAATGAATGATTCCATAACCATCTTGTGCCATATGGGGTTTTTACCCACCTTACTTTCCATAATTTTTTGGCTAAGGTGAAACCTAGCGAAAACCCTAGGTTTGAGCAAGATAATCATCATCTGAGCCCAAAGATCCATGCCAAATCTCATAGAATTCATAATCAAGGTGAGTTTCCATACCTTTTGACAGCTCTCCTCTTCTCTTCTCTTCTTCTGCTCTTCCTCTTCCTCTTCTTCTCCTTCTCCCATCTAGGTTCCCTCTTTTTGGAGACCCGATTTGAAGTCTTAAATCATGGATTTGTTGAGCCATGTTTGGCCTTCCAAAAACCCATTTTTGGGTTAATTTGCTTTATTTACTTTTAAGTCCTCCATCTCTTGGCCATTTGTAGTTCAATTTTCCTTTATTTCATTTTGGCCCCAAATCTTCTTAATCCATGTCTTTTATGCCCATTTTTCGACAAATTACAATTTTGTCCTTAAGTGTTGTAACTTTTCGGGTCTCTCGTTTCCATGTTTCGCATTTAACTTCATGAAAGCAGTCAAATGTCTTACAAAATGCCCTAAACATGTTGAAAGCTGACTAGGGTATATTTTGGATGTTACACTGACAACCAATCAATAGCGAGTCGCATGTTATAATATCTACGACAAACATAATAGTAACAATCCAAACAAATTGTTGATAGTAAATAAAATATTTAATTTGACTATCTATTAAAATTAGCGACCAAATGTCAAAGTTCATCATAGAAAATCATAATCAATGACTAGTTTGAGTTGGTCGTAAAAATTTTGGCCGTAGAAAACCAAATTTCTTGTAGTGAAATTATTACTTGGAGGAAATTTTAATGTTGAAGAATTGGACTATGGGTATGGGCCTAGTAGCGCTCTAGTTGCTGTAACTGATAGATGTGAAGTAAACAATTAAGATTATCAAGATTGTGAAGATGAAATAGGTGATGAAGATGGCGACGATGAAAGTGATGGAGATGAAGATGTTCAAGTTGATGGACATGTTCCGTCTTTCTTAACTATTAACCAACTTATGGAGAATGAGTAAGGGAGATATCTCTCTGTGGATGTGTCAAGTAGTGATGTCTCGAATGCTTGAATCCTTAGGACCAGGACGGGGGCAGATTAGTATTACTTAGCACCATCTTGTGGTACCATTTCCCGGCCCGACCGTTTGGGAGGATCGAAGCCGGTCGGGGATGCCTGTTATCACTCAATCACTCAAAAATCATATCTTTGCGGGCGATTACAAAATTGGGCAAGCCCGTAAGCATTTACATTTAACGAGGAAATACATGTCTGGTAGAAGGCATTCAAGCCTTTTCAAAATGATTTACAAAATAGATGTTCAAAAGTTCAAAATTGTTTTTACAAAATATCAATATCCAAAAGAAAACATGGAAATGAATGCACATGTGAGACATACTCAAAAATTTCCTTCTTTATGACTCGGCTCTCGATCTTGGGTCGGCACGATCTATCTATCACTGGTACCTATAACGCATTGGTAAAACAATACGCTAGGCATTTTTTCATGCTAGTGGTTCTATACAAATCCATTCCTCGATTTCGAGTTTAAATCAAATCATGCAATTGTAATTCAAAACTTTCAAATCTTTATGGATGATCAGTAAATACAATACATATACTTGTTTATATACAATCAGTTATGGTTCATTGATCATCCCAAGCTTTCATATTCAATATTTCACAATCTCAAATCAATTCCAATTATGCTCTGAAATTGATTCAGTGCATAATTCAATTTAATTTATGCAAAATCAATTGAGTTATGCCAATCAATTGAGTTATGCCTTAGCGAATTTAGCCTATGTCTTGATATACGGGATATTAGAGGTCACCGGCACGGTCCAGGCTGCGGGGCCGGTATAAAAGCAGGTTTTATAACGATGCGGTCGGTGGGCTGCTGACTAGTTATAATGATCAATTAGTAGACACTCTGTCTGATCTGCTAGAGCGCTGATCGGAGTGACACATCAATACAATCATTACGTGAATGCTATTTTGGCCCTATTGGTATACCCGATCTATCATATCTGAACTAAGCGGTTAACATTCTAATAAGAGCCTTCAAATCTTTTATAGCAAAGTACGATGCGATATGTTGCATTTTGTATAAATAGTTCACTTTCAATAGTCATGTAGTTTTCCTATGCAAACATTTTATAATCAATTCCTTCAAATCATTTAAAACAATTAAATATACTTTTCTTATGCATTTAGAACACGCATTTCAAATATTGAAACGAGAATAGAAAAAAAATGAACAAACATGCAAAAACTTGAAACGAGGAATAGAAGTCGATAGAACAAACCCAAAAGCTTTGCACTTTAGTTCAAGTCCTCAAAGTCTCAATCTCAATTTGGGTTTTCCTCCTCGTCAGCCCCTATTCCAAAACCATTAAAGAACAATATCATTTGTGCGTGCTTGTGGTTTAGTTAGGACGATTTAATATGAGTTCCAATTTCAACAAGCTATATATAGATGGATTCTTGACTCAATGGGCTTTCCATAGAGTCTAAGAACACCTGAAACGGAGTTCGGACGAAGGAGTTATGACCTTCCCAAGTTGGAGGTCATACGTAGTCACCCGACCAGGCGGCTGAGGCGCGGGCGGCCTCGGTAAACTAGGTCTGACACCTTGGTCTGACACCTGCTATCCTCCTCAGGAATATGAATGGATTCTTGACTCAATGGGCTTTCCACTTAGAGTCCGAAACGCTGAGGTTCGGGACGAAGGAGTTATGACCTTCCCAGGGGATTGGAGTCATACATAGTCACCCACTCAACCATTTGACCTGGGCCGACTGAGCTGATCTGACCTCGGTAAACTTGGTCTGACACCTCGATCTGACACCTGCTATCCTCATCAGGCATATGAATGGATTCTTGACTCAATGGGCTTTCCATAGAGTCCAAGAACACTCGAAACGGAGTTTGGACGAAGGAGTTATGACCTTCCGAAGTTAGAGGTCATACGTAGTCACACCAGCCGGTGACTGGCCCGGCCGAGGCTCGAGACTGACCTCTGTGAGCTGACCTCCTAGCTGGCCTCTGAAGCTGACCTCTGCCCCAGCCTCATTCTGGTGACCCCTTATGGGTGGCCTCTACGGTGGCTTACTCTACATGTTGACCTCCTCTTGGCCGGCCTCGAGTGGGTCTATAGCAGTCTATAGAGGTCAATTGAGAAATTCAAGCCTAACATAAAATTCATTGATGTCGCTACAATTTACTAGAAGGGCTCACTTCCAAATTCCCTTTATTTCTTACCCAAAAATCAGTTCTAAGGTCCGGCTAATGCGCACTACCACAATGTGGCAGCTTCCCATGGTTTAAAATACAACCAAACATTCCCCTTAAGACAGAAAACCACCACACAACCCTTAGGGTAGAAAATAACCAAAGTAGGAGAAGACCTACCTCTTGGAGGTTGTCGAAACTCCTCGATTCCGGTTTCTACTTGCAGCTCTTGTCACAAGGATGGACTTTCCCTCTTGCTTCGCCGGAGACCTATGGTCCGATCGTCGGAAAATCTAGAGAGAAGGTAGAGCCTCTCTCTCTAACTCTTCCTCTCAAAAATGGTTTGCCTTACTCTCTCTCTTCTTTTTCCCTTTTTCTTATGGATCACCTTTAATCGTACTTTAAAAAGGAGGAAACTTCCTCCCTCTTTCCTACATGCCACATGCCCTCTCCTTGATTTTTTTTCTTTATTTCTTTCTGTATTTAGGTCCCTCATTTCTCGATTATTCATTAAGTCTCTATTATTTCCCTTGCTCATTTATTTCTCTAATTTCATAGACATCTAAACTTATTTGCAATTGACCATAAATTCCCCATTTTACAATTTCCATATTTTCTATTTTTCACTTGGGTTTATTTCTGGATTTAATAATCATTTAATCAATATTCATCTAACAATTCCCGAAACATACCCAAGTTGGCTCAATTATACCCGGAATATATAATAATTTTTATTATAAAATTCCAGGGTATTTTTGGGGCATTACTCTCCCCACTTAATAGAATTTCGGTCATAAATTACCTTAGTCAACAGGTTGTGAATCTTTGCGCCATATGCGTTCCTCACTCCTAAGTGAAGCTGTAGGTCTGTGGTTTCTCCACGGCACTTTGACTAAGCGGAATCTTCTTGTTCGTAATTCTTTCACTTCCACAGGCAAAATCTCTGCTGGCTCTTCTTCATAGGTGGTCTGGCCTCGGCTCAATTGTCTTATGGAAAGAGACTACATGTAGCCAGATACGATTGGTACATCCGTAACATGGACGAAATACATTATGGATCTTTCCAAGTAGGAGGTAATGCTAATCTATATGCCCTTTGGACCCCACTTTTCAATCACTTCATAAGGGCCAATAAATCTAGAATCTTCATCCCTTTCTCCCAAATCTCATCGCCTTCTTCCCGAGCGATACTCAAAACACTTTTCTCGATCTCATATCGAATATCTTTCTTTTGTATCGGCATATGATTTACGTCTATCGGTGACCACCTTCCAATCTCTCTCTAATCATTTCACTTTTCTTCGATCTCTTGTATCAAGTCGGGGCCAATCACTTTCTTTTCACTCAATTAGTCAACACAACGGTGTTCTGTTTTCTCATAAAAAACCTCATAGCGCCATTCCAATACTTGATTGGAGCGTTAATACCTGAGAATTCAACTAAAGCAATGTGTCGATCCTAACTACTCTCAAGGTCGATCACACAACTCCTTAACATATCTTCTAGAATCTGGATCACTCTCTCAGATTGTCCATCCGTTTGTGGGTGGAACGTTGTACTGAAATTTAGTCGAGTGCCCAAGGCATCTTGAATTTTTCCCCAAAATCTCGAAGTAAACCTCGGATCTCGAGTGCGAAAATAATGGATAAGTCATGTAACCGAACTATTTGCCAGTATCGGCTACGCTGGCAGCCAGTGAATGGTCGGTTCTTGCTGGTAGGAAGTGAGCTGACTTGGTGTCGGTCACTACGGCCCGAGGCGGAGTCATGCCTTCTCTGTCAATGGTAACCCGACCACAAAATCCATGGTGATTCGGTCCCCATTTCCCCTGCAGTATTCGATGAGAACGCAGCCGAAGGAACTTGATGCTCTGCCTTTACTCTTTGACACACCAAACACTTGGTTACAAATTCTAACACATCTTTTTTCATTCCCTGAGCCACGAATGACATTTGCAAATCTCTGCCATCTTTGTGCTGGGATGGATAGCAAAGATCCATTATGTGCCTCTTCAAGTATGGTTCCCTCAAATCATTACAGATTAAACCCGATCCTTTGTCACAAAACTCCATTTTCGTTCATTGTAGACTCAGTTTCTTTACCATTTCGATTTGATTTATTATGGCAGCAATTTTCTCACCTTTCTTTTGTGCCTCTAGCACTTGATTCAACAAACTCGGTCTCACTATCAATTCTGCCACTACAGTACCATCGTCTAATAATGACAAATGGGCATTCAACGCTCGAAGCGTTTGTATCGACTTTCTACTCAAAGCGTCGGCCACTACATTGGCCTTTCCCGTGTGATAATCAATCACGCAGTCATAATCTTTTATCGGTTCCATCCATCTCCGTTGTCTCAAGTTAAGCTCTCGCTATGAGGGCAAATACTTAAGACTCTTATGATCGGTGTAGATGAAACACTTCTCTCCATACAAATAATGTCTCCAAATTTTCAGCGCAAATACAATTACGGCTAATTCCAAATCATGCGTAGGGTAGTTCTTTTCATGCGGCTTCAACTGTCTTGAAGCATAGGCTACCACTTTACCCTCTTGCATTAGGACACATCCAAGTCCATTTAGCGACGCATCACTAAAAAAAATCACATAATCTCTGCGAATTCGGTTGAAGAACGAACCTCGGTTAAGAACACTTTCAACTTATCAAAACTTCTTTGACATTTTCACTCCATTCATACCTTACATTTTTCTGGAGCAATCTCGTCATCGAGTGCCGGTCATAGAAAACCTTAGCGAATCTTTTGCTTAGTATCACGCTAGTCGAGGAAACTACGCACTTCTATAACATTTCTTGGTGGCTTCCATTCAACAACCACTTCTATTTTCTTTGGATCTACTCAGATTCCTTCTTTCGATACTATGTGCCCAAGAAAGGACACTTCATTCATCCAAAACTCACACTTGCTCAGTTTCGCATACAACTGCTCTTTTCTCAAAGTCTCTAACACTACTTGAAGGTGTGTGTCATGACTTTCCCGATCTTTTGAATACACAAGAATGTTGTCTATAAACACTACGACAAACTGATCCACATACGGTCAGAAAACACGATTCATTAGGTCCATGAAAGCCGCTGGAGCATTTGTCAATCAGCGGCATTATAAGGGAACTCATAATGTCCATGTGTCGCCTTCGTGTATACTGTGGCATCTTTAATTCTCAAGCGATGGTACCTTGGTGTAGTCAATCTTGAAGATACTTGCACCTTTTAATTGGTCAAATAAATCATCAATTCTGGGTAACGGATACTTATTCTTTATTGTTAACTTGTTTAGTTGTCTGTAATCAATACATAGCTGGAGTGTACCATCTTTCTTTTTAACAAAAAGCACGGGAGCTCCCCATGGTGATACACTTAGTCTAATAAACCCTTTTTCTAGTAGTTCTTGCAATTGCAATTTCAATTCCTTTAGCTCTAGTGGAGCCATTTTGTCTGATTGTAATGGATGCTAGGTGTGGCACTGGTACAGCGTGCGTAAACTCAATCATGGGGGTAATCCTGGTAACTCTTAGAAACACGTCAGGAAGAGTAAGCTAACATTAGGGGATATCGGATTACACTAGGCCTTGCCTTTATCATATCAATCACATAAATAAGTAGGCTTCCACATCCTTTCGGCACCATTGTTCTAGCGTGGGTGCCGGATATCATTAGATAGGTGAGATTTGACTCTCACCGATGAAAGTTACTTCATCTTCATTCGGTGTTTTTAAGGTTAATCTTTTCATTCTACAATCGACTATTGCTTGATGTTCGGGACAACGGTCCATCCCGATATCACATCAAACTCCACGAAAGATAACTTTCAATCAAATCTTCAGGAATTCATACTCGTATTTTGATGGGACGATCTCTATACACTCACATTCACCAATAACACTATGGCCAAGTGGGTTCGTCACCAAAAATGTCTTAATCGGTTTACTCTGTTAATTTACCCAAGTTGGGTATGTCGGTGCAAATATATGAATTAGGTTGAACCGGGTCAATCAATACATGTCTGAGTAGTATCAAAGATTTGGGGTATCGCTATCACATGCGGAGCGTCGGTATCTTCCACTTGCTTTCATTACTTAATAACTAAGTGGAGCACGACCATCTTGCCTACCCAAAGTTTGTGTCACTTGTCTAGGAACACTTTCGGTGATACAACACTCTTGTTGCCTTTTTGTACCACTAAAGCTGTACCCCATTACGGGGTCTTTGTAAATAGACACGCTCTAGGGCAATCTCTTGCTCTATGCTCTTTGGATCCATAAATCAAACAAGCACCTGTAAGTCTCCAACATTCTCCTTTATGATTTCTCCCACAATGGGAGCAATGGGGAGCAATCTGTCCTCTAGAAGCACCTCTTGGTGTACTTTCATGTTGTGGTCTTGGTAGAGTAGTATTCCCTAGGTAACTGAAATTTGTAGAGTGATTGGAACCATGTGGTCCCTTTGGATTTCTTCCATTCTTTACATTTGACTACTTGGCTTTGGACCAACCCGGGATTTTTCTTTCTCTGTCTTTTATCTTTTCTCTCTCTTTCCTCTTTCTTTATAACCACATTTTAATGCATGTCACAATTTTGGAGAGTGTGCAAAATCTTTGTGGCATCAGGCTCGAATATGGTCATTAAGGCCGTCTTGAGCCCTCGACACTTTTCTTCCGCCTCACAAGTATCTCGGGAGCATACTTGCAATCGATCATGAATTCTCTTTGATATTCGATCCACACTCATCTGTCTTTGCTTGGTTATGAAATTTCTCATATTGTAAATAGTCGACCCACATAATGCTTCTTGAATTCATCGAAGAACTTCATGTAATACTCTGTAGTGGTGTAGTCACGGTCATAGAAACCCTGTGATAAGCCTCATCCTGCAATAGTAATGGTGCACATTCTAACTTCTCTTTAGGCTGTGTAATGCATTTTGCACAAGCATTCGCCGGTCTCTCCAGCGATTTTACGCCATAAAAGGCTCATCCTCTTTCTTTCCACAAATCTAAGTCGATTTCTTGCCATTCTCTCGATGATGATCGCATGGAGCAATTACGGTAGTTTGCAGGCTCTTTGCAATACCCTAAAGCTAGGCTATTTGGAGGATACCCACAGGTACCTCGCCACTTGTTTTGGTTCATTCATTGGTGGGCATGGATGTATCACCTTCCACACTAATTGGGAGTTGTTTAGGCGAGTCCACTGGTCATCCTCGACCGAGAAGAAGTAACGATCCGCTTCTTGCCCATCCCTATTAAAGACCAGCAAGATCAGCGTCAAGTCATGTCATCCTTTATATGGAAATGGGCATATTTATACACAATTTCATAATCATTTACAAACAATTTCAAAATCGTTTTGTAGAACCACCTAAACTTAGGCTCTGATACCAATAAAGTTGTGGTACCCCTTTCCCGGCCCGATCCGTTTGGGCGGATCCGAACCGAGTCCGGGATGCCTTGTTATCACTCAATCACTCAAAATCATATGCTGACGATTGCAAAATTAGGCAGAAGCCCATAAGCATTTACATTTAACAAAATACATTTACAATGAAGGCATCGAAGCCTTTCCAAAATGATTTACAAAAATAGATGTTCAAGAAAGTTCAAATTGTTTTTTACAAAATATCAATATCAAAGAAAACATGAAATGGTGCATGTCGGAGCATACTCGATTTCCTTCTTTATGACTCGGCGCTCCTCGATCTTGGAGTCCGCTTTCGATCAACATCTATCAGGTATCTGCTGGCATTGGTAAAACAATACTGCAAGCATTTTCACTTGGTGGTTACTCTAAAATCCATTCCTCGTTTGATTCACGTCAAATCATGCAATTTAACAATTGAAAACTTTCAAATCTATGGATGATCAATGCAAATACAATACATACTTGTTTTATATACAATCAGTTATGGTTCATTGATCATCCCAAAAATACCTTTGTCATATTCAATGTTCACAATCTGAAATCAATTTAATTATACCATGGTCAATTCAATTTTGCAATTCAATTAGTTTCATGCAAATCAATTCGGTTATGCCAATCAATTGAGTTATGCCCATACTTAATTTAACCTATGTCTTCGATATACGGGATATTAGAGTCATAGACACGGTCTACGAGGCTGCGAGGCCGGTATAAAAAACGGTTTTATAACCTGATGCGGTCCCGGCCCGGGCTGCGACTAGTTATGACAATCAATTAGTGAACACTGCAATGCTGGTCCCGCTAGAACAGCGTCGGAGTGACACATCAATACAATCATTGTGTCTTGCTATTTTATTTGTGGTATACCAATCTATCCTTATCTGAACTAAGCGGTTAACATTCTAATAAGGAGTTCAAATCTTTTATAATAAAATGATCGATATGTACATTTGTATAAATAGTTCACTTTCAATAGTCATGCAGTTTTCCTATGCAAACATTTTACAATCAATTCCTTCAAATCATTTAAAACAATTCAATATGATTTTCTTATGCATTTAGAACAAGCATTTCAAATATTGAAACGAGAATAGAAAAAAATGAACAAACATGCAAAAACTTGAAACGAGGAATATAAGTAGGTAGAACAAACCCAAAAGCTTTGCACTTTAGTTCAATTCCTTGGAGTCTCAATCTCAGTTTGGATTTTCCTCCTCGTCAGCCCCTATTCCAAAACCATTAAAGAACAATATCATTTAATGTGCTAGTGGTTTGGTTAGGATATTTTGAGTTTAATATGAGTTCCAATTTCAACAAAATATAGATGGATTCTTGACTCAATGGGCTTTCCATAGTGTCGAGACACCGAAGCGGAGTTCGGACGAAGGAATTATGACCTTCCGAAGTTGGAGGTCATGCGTAGTCACACCAGTCGAGTGGCCTAGGCGGCGAGCTGACCTGACCTCGATGACTAGGTCGACACCTGCGGTCTAACACCTACTATCCTCCTCGGAATATGAATGGATTCTTGACTAATGGCTTTCCATAGGTCTAAGAACACCAAAGCGAGTTCGGACAAAGGAGTTGCGGATCTTCAGTTGGAGGGTCATACATAGTCACACCCAACCGGTGACCCGAAGGCGGCTAAGCTGGTCGACCTCGATGAAACTGCATGACACCTCGTCGGCACCTGCTATCCTCCTCGGGCATATGAATGGATTCTTGTGCAATGGGCTTTCCATAGAGTCCAAGAACACCGAAGCAGTTTGGGCGAAGGAGTTATGACCTTGCAGAAGTTGGAGGTCATGCGTAGTCCTACCATTGGCGACACAGGCCCGGCCAAGCTCGGGGCGACCTCGGCCGGCGACCTCTAGCAGACCTCTACAGGCTGAACTCTACTGGCTGACCTCAGTAAAAGGACCATAACTTGGTTTACAGAGGTCTGAATTGAGAAATTCAAAAGCCTAACATAAAGTTCATTGATGTGGCTACAATTTACTAGAAGGACTCACTTCCAAATTCCCTTTATTTCTTACCAAAAAATCAGTTCTAAGGTCCGGCTAATGCACACTACCACAATGTGGCAGCTTCCCATGGTTTAAAAAATACAACCAAACATTCCTAAGGCAAGATATACCCACCTGACCCTTAGAATGAAAATAGCAAAGTAGGAGAAGACCTACCTCTTGGAGGTTGTCGAAACTCCCCGATTCCGGTTTCTACTTGCAGCTCTTGTCACGAGGAAGGACTTTACCTCTTGCTTCGCCGGAGACCTATGGTCCGATCGTCGGAAAATCTAGAGAGAAGGTAGAGCCTCTCTCTCTAACTCTTCCTCTCAAAAATGTTTTGCCTTACTCTCTCTTTTTTCCCTTTTTTCTTATGGATCACTTTAATCGTCTTGTAAAAAGGAGGAAACTTCCTCCCTCTTTCCTACATGCCACATGCCCTCTCCTTGATTTTTTTTCTTTATTTCTTTCTGTATTTAGGTCCCTCCATTTCTCTATTATTCTTCATTTAAGTCTCCTATTATTTTTCCCTTGCTCATTTATTTCTCCTAATTTCACTTAGACATCTAAACTTATTTGCAATTGACCCTTAGGTCCCCATTTTACAATTTCCATATTTTCTTTTCACTTGGGTTTATTTTAAGATTCAATAATCATTTAATCAATATTCATCTAACAATTCCCATAAACATACCCAAGTTGGCTCAATTATACCCGGAATATATAATAATTTTTATTATAAAAATTCCAGGGTATTTTTGGGGCGTTACAATCACCTTAGTTTGAAAATGTGGGAAACTTTGGTAATGTTGTTTCAAGTAATTGGACTCCATGGGTGAACTATAATACTGCATACTCAAGTGGAGAATTTGTTGTTAGCCAAGTTTTTAGTTCTAAAGCTGCCTTACAAGATGTTGTTAAGTTGTACTCTATTAGAGCACACCAACAGTAAGTGGTTGTTGCATCTTCAAAAAAATTGATAATGTTAAGATGTAAGAAGGTCGAGGAGAGTCAATGTACATGAAAGCTTCATGTTATGCTTGTGAACAGATACATCTTTCTTCGTAATCAATAAGTATAAAGGTTCACATACTTGTGTCAATGCTTGCTTGAATTGGGACCATTAATAATTAGACTCCAACTTGGTTGCTGATCATATCAAGACAATGATTAAGGCACAGTTCACTTTGTTAGTAGTTGTTATCCAAACAACCATTATAGAGAAATTTGGATATGAAATATCACACAAGAAGGCATTGGTTGGAAAACATAAAGCACTTACAATCTTATTTGAGGACTTCCATAAGTCATGCAGAATTACCACGTTTCTTTAAGGCATTGGAGTAGGCAAATCCTGGATATGTTGTAACTTGGAAAACATTTGACAATCATATGCATAACACCTAGGGATTTCAAAGCGTTTTCTAGGCGTTTCATCCATCTATTGAAGGTTTCAATCATTGTTGACTTATCTTGAGTATTGATGGTACACATTTGTATGGGAAGTATAAAGGCATGTTAATGATTGCTATAGGCTGTGATGGAAATAATCAGTTGTTTCCACTAATATTTGCTATTTCAGAAGGAGAGAATATTGATAGTTGGGGATGGTTCTAACCCGGCATGTATTGACAAGGTAGCTTCAGCGGATGAGACTTTGTTATAGTATGGAGACATCCATTACATTATAGCGTGATGACTAATGTTCATCTTGGTTAATTTGAACCATATGCATATCATAAGTTTGCATCGTCATCTTCTGGCTTGACTTTATGAATTGATTCAAGGATAAAACCTTAAAGAATTTGGTGTGCAGAGCAGCTTTAGAAACTGAAGTTGGAAAATTCAATAAGCATATGGACACAATTGTTAGAATTAATTTAGAAGCACAACGATGGTTGGAGGCAATCCCTTTTGAGAAATGGACACTTTCACATGATGGAAGTCGAAGATATGGGATAATGACTACAAACATGTAAGGTTTTCAATAATGTTCCTAAAGGAGCTAGGAGCTTACCCGTAATTGCATTGGTTCAATTGACCTTTTTTAGGCTCAATAGGTACTTTGTTGCAAGAAGGGAATCAGGTTATAACAGATTGGCATCAGATGAGAAGTGTACTTCATATGTTGATGCCAAGATTAAGACACATGTGGTTAAATCTGGATCATTTGAGATTGTTTTTTTTTATCACAACTAGAGACGATTTCATGTCAAGTTAAAGAGAGGTCGGACACATTGCCTCAACTTACATGACCATAAATGCACTTGTGGTAAGACACTTATATATGGATTTCCCTGTAGTCATATTATAGCAACATGTCAGTTTCGCTCCATAGATTTTCAATCATTTGTTCAAGGCTACTATAGTACTCAATCGTACTATGATACATGGGCAACCTTGTTCCATCCCATTTTTGATGGCTCCTTATGAAGGTCGACCATTGTGCCTTGTGAGTCAATGGCCTTGCATCACGTGGACATCCTAAATCAACTTCGTTTGCATAATGAAATGGATGCTAGAGATGGAAGACTACTATCATGTGGGTTCTAAACAACTTTGGTCTGTCTTGATCTTGTTGAAATAGGAATCAAGTTAATTGAAACATGTATGTTTTGTTGTTACATTGCCTTAATAATTGCATTGTATCTATATACTAGTACTTGCTCATTTGTTTTATCGTTATTGATTATAATATTACGGATATGACATTCGGAGGGCCATATGATGCAGATTTGTTAGATAGATCTGTCTTGGTTTTATAAGACAGACATCGATCTCATTTAGTGGACACTACTTAGGTATGCATTTTTCATATCATAAAATGTTGTTTTTGATTATTGTGTAATGTAAGGGCATGAATTTATTTATTGATATCTTTGTAGATTTCGTCGGTACTCATATGTCGACAGAAGATGTCGAATTTCATGTGAGAGTGGCATATGGATCCCTGTATTTGGCCATATGTGATATGATCCGGATTTTATGATGCATGCCGCATCGGAGGAGGTGCACTTTCGATTAGGCCCTACATCACGAGTCTAGTTTAGAGATGAGATCTGAGACATACACATTTTCATTTACTGTTGGGGATGACGGTCGCATTATGAATGTCGCCGCGTCCGCAGGCCTCTGGATCCATGGTTCACAGTCACCAGCACATGTGACTTCGATGTGTCATCGCTGTGTCAGGAGCTGCTAGGTGTGATCCCATCGTCGACTGAGCTTCGAGGATTTGTTGTCTCAACTTGGTGGTTGTCTCAGCATTTATCGACTCTACTCGCCGACGTAGATGAGGTGACATTAGAGCGTAATGCATGTAGTTTCATCCTAGCATTGCTAGGGTCCTCTATTTGCGAGACAAAGAAAGTGCGTATGTCCACCTACATTTCCTCACTGTAGATTTGGCGCACACCTCTGCCACGGTTGGTGTGTAGTTACGGCACACTTATAAGAGTTATGTGAAAACTACGATGGTGCTGTGAGATTTCCGGTTGTATTACATTCTGGGTATGTTGCTAATATTTACTCATGCCACACATAAAAGTCAATCACTATGATGTTGAATGGTTTTTTTTATCCGTCTCTAGTCTTAGGAGAGACTACACGTATGTCGACTTGATTTTAGCTGACTAGCAGCATCTACAGTCCCTCACCACTTACACGATGATGGCGATGCAGTTGATGGAGACGCAATTAAGGGTATAAAACATGGATTACCAGCTAAGCCTGGGGTTCAGGCTAAGCCGACTAATCCATTAGTGTTTCGTTGGCGAGTACCTTTATCATGGGTGCATAACCCATCTAGTGTGCTCGCCTTATATCAAGACCAGTTGGAGGCATAGACTCATGATCAGGTAATTATATATTAATATAAATTATTTTTAGTCATATTCACAATAATGATAATTTTAGTCATATTGACATTGAGGTAAATTATAGGTGTTATAGGAGCCATACATCAGAGAGTCGGTTGCGCATTTACCTGATATGTCTTGTTGATCATGAGATTTAGAGGACAATGTCACCACTTATCTGCTTTGGGACTGTAGAGTGGCATCGTCCATCGTGAGTCTTGTGTCATTTCGGCCTTTATCAAGGGATACCTCTGTCTTGCTCGTTAGAGCAAGAGTTACATTTGGTTGACAAACGAGGATGCCATAAGTACGGTTGGGAAACATATCATGCACCATACATCGCCTTATGGGCTACACGTGTAGAGAGGATTGTCACATCACCTCTAATGGCTGGTATTATGGACTTCCATGATCCATATATGGAGTGGTATCGACGTATTACACGACGTTTGATCACACCACCACTTCATAGGGATCAAATGAGGTACCATAATATAGTGGCTTATCACTTGGTAGTAAGTAGGGCGTCTTCTAAATTATTTCCAATATTTAATGCATATAGCTGACATTTACTTTTGTTTGGTTTGTTTTTTTAGATATCTGGGATGATAAAGATTGCTACTATATCTCATAGGGCTTCCTCAAGCTTGTTGTACGACATTCATCACATTGCTAGATCAGTTTTACGCCCGATTAGAGAGGACTAGCGCATCACTTCATAAGATGAGGAGACATCTACGTTACATGGACCATCCATCAGACCTCTTGCGTCATCCCGCGGAGTTAGGATGTGGCCCAGGTCCGAGTCGAGGAGAGGGAGAGGGAAAGAGAGATTAGTGGCTTGAGGTCATGGTCGGCACAGTCGAGTTGGTGAGTGAGGTGGTTGTGTTGCTAGTCGTTTCACTATTGAGAATTCCATGCCACCCCCCGAGACTTCCATACCACATGAGTTTTCCACACCACCCTCTCTTACTTTCATACCACCCGCGTATTCCACACCATCCCTAGAGACTTCCCCTCCATATGTCCGCCCATTATCACACACATCTTGACCTTAGATGCCACATTACCATCGTCACATACATTATTGCCTCCCATCAATGAGACCATGATTAACCTTGTTCCAAACTTGGGTGCATGCCCACCTAGGCGACCTCGCGCTCCACGTACACACCTAGTCGTTCAGCAATCCCAGCTCCTAAGCTCCCTTAGCTCCCTCAACTCCTTCAACTCCATCAGATCCATTTGAGAATGCACATGCCCCTACAGATCATCTGGCTGTGTATTATAGGTGTCTTAAGATAAAGACAAAGCCTCTATCATGTGAGACTCATTGATGTCTATTTATATTTGTATATATTGTTATTTGTATTACATTGTGTATATATTTATATGATTTAGTTTATATATATGAAATGATCATTGATTAGTTATCATTGATCCATAAATAAGATGGATTTAATTGGATAAATATTGAAGTAATAAATTGATGTATATTGGTTTTATTTTGATGTAATGATTGGTTTAGATGAAAGTTAATTAATTTGGATAGATGCACATCTGAGTGATGTATATTAGTTAATATTTGATCTGATTAAGTTGAATTTTGATTAAGTTGGTGTTTGGATAGAATTGTTTGTAAATCATGGAAGAATGAATTGGTTTTATTTGGATCAATATTATAGTTGTTTGATATTATTGTAACTTAAAATTCATTCTAACAAAAAACTAATCTGAATATTGACATTAAATATCAAATATAACAGTTGGTTTGCTTATTTGGAACTTATTGCTTAATTTAATGCAAAATTATGGAATCTTAACCAAAATTACTATTTTGCATGAATTAATATCAAAAGAAGCAAAAGAAAAGAAAAAAAGAAAAGAAAAAGTGCTTAATTGACTAAGGCATAAGACGGAAGGTCGTGACATATATCGCGACATATGAGAATGCGAATGACATAAAGTTATGCGACTTTGCAACTTATATTGCCACATAACGGAGGATCGGGTGGCAAGAAGTTGTGTGCGACATTGGAAAGCATGTCTCGGCTAGGTATGAAGAGTCTTTGGAGAAAAAAACTGAACAATGCCGTGACACTCACAAATTTGTCACGACATTCATCCAAAAGGAGTGTCAAGCATAAATGTCACGACAATATCACAACACCCTTGAAGACCAACCAGTAACTCACAGTGTCGCGACAAATGTATTGGTATTGTGACATTCATTCCAAATGTCAACAGTTATACATCAGGAGGACAGTGTCACGATAGACCTTAAAGACATAAGATTGGAAGGAAAGGTCACAACAATCAAATTAATGTCGCGACATAAGTTACAACATTGTAATTTTTTTAAAATTCAATGCCATAGTCAGTGACTATGACATTGACTAAAAAAAATTACGACATTAACTAAAAAACAATTATAATGTCATAGTCAATGACTGCGACATTGGTTTAAAAAAAATTACAATGCCGCAGTATGCCGACGTGGTTAAGACGTACTAGTTTGGACATTATTTTGATTTTCGACTTATTTTAATAGTTTTTTTTTTAAAATATCATATCTTTGTCCAAAACTCATATATATATATATATATATATATATATATATATATATATATATATATATATATATATTAGAGTTGAATTCAGCAATATGGAAAAGTTTTGGACCTTTCAATTGACTCACACAAGTGGATTTGGAATGGGGATCGCAAAGATCAACTTCATTACAGTATCGGGTTCCCACTCCCGGGTGGAATGTCGCCGCCGTCCATAAACGAGTCCTCTTGTGAAGTTCTCACCAAACATGCACTGAGCGTTCCCCACTTCCAAGCAACCATGGCAATCGGCAAATTTGCATCCTTAAATTTGATAATTTCGCAGCGGAATTTCCTGGACGTTCCACCAGTCCTCTTCAATTCCCGATTACAATTAATCCTCGAACATCCCTTAAATCCTAACATTAAACCCTAATTTTTCTGTTAAACCCTCAACCCCTAAATAATGAGAATAATGATAATTGAAAAAAAAAACATCCAAAATTTCAATTTATAAGTCACACTAAGCCGATACCCAAATTGCAAAAGAGTTGAAATTCGCCAAAAAAAATTGAAGATGTACCTACCATCAAACTGAAAACCATTCGATTGAATAAGACCCAAGATATTCCAGAACCCGAAGATAAGGATTTGGGGTTGCATTGGATCTGGTAAAGGCAGTTTGCAGGAGCGCTTCTCCTACAACCTTAGTCAAATCAAATTAAAGAACCTTGTTTTGATACCATGATAAAACTAAGAAACTGAAATTCTTATTGGAATAAATAATCCTTATAAAAATTACATAACAAATGTCTTTATATAAACTTACTAAAATAATCCTAATACAATACAAAATCTAAAGTGCTAAGAATAAGAAACTTACCAAAATAGAAAAAAAAATCCTACAAATAATAGAAATATTTTATATTTTATAATATAATATAATATAATTTAACATTATATAATATTTAAACATGAAAACATATTAAGAATGGAATAAAACTTATAAGAAGTAATATTAATATATGATATTATATGTAATAAATTTTTGTTAAACTTTTACACAACCAGCTGGTATAGCAGTGGTGGAGCACTACGCCTGTCTCTAGTTCGAGTCAAAGGTGTGAGAAGTTGGAGTTTTGTTTTCATATTAACCCATTCATAATATGAATCCGAAGTCGATGAGAAAATAAGACCCCGTTTAGTTCACGAAAATTTTCAACTCTATCCAAAATTCAGAATATGAAAATTTTCAATGTATTCTAATCTTTAGTTTTCATTTTCAGAAAATACGTTTCGTACTTGAATTTGGTTGAAAATACATTTTCATTTCAACCCATTTGGTTGAATTTGGTTGAATTTAATTCGAAAACAAGAGGCTTCGGCTTTGCTTGTTTTTCGATTCATATATAAAATGTTGAAAATAGTGAATTCATTTTCTTTGTTTTCAAAAATTTGTTTCGTCTTATTCTCGTAACTAATATTTCCTTGTTTTTCGAAAAATTTGAATAGAGAGAAAGCAGATTTTCTACCTACTAAGCGGGCTAAAAGCAGCTTTGGGGCCCGTTTGGATTCACGAAAATTTTCAACTCTATCCAAATTCGGAATATGAAAATTTTTGTGTATTCTAATCTTTAGTTTCATTCAAAATACGTTTCGTACTTGAATTTGGTTGAAAATACGTTTTCATTTTCAACCCCATTTGGTTGAATTTAATTCGAAAACAAGGAAAACAGCTTTTACCTGTTTTTTGATTCATATATAAAATGTTGAAAATAGTGAATTCATTTTCTTTGTTTTCAAAATTTGTTTTCGTCTTATTCGTAACTAAGCAGCGTTTTCCTTATTTTTTCGAAAAGTTTGAATAGAAAGCAGAGAAAATTTTATACACCTACTAAACGGGGCCTTATGGTCAAATATCGCTTTAATTGTTTAATCATGAAATTCAATTTTTTTTCCATTTATTCATTTTGTATATTGTTATTACATATATTATATTTTTACAAGGATTTGAGCCTAAAATTTCGGCCTTTATTTCATCCTTTTACTATTTAAGCCAGGTATAAGATTCACTACATTTAATACCTGCATTTTTTCAAATTACCTCACTATAAATCTTTATTTATATAGAAACAAATCTCTAACTTTTCTCAATGCATGTCCATTTTTTTTTGAAAATACATATTTTAAATAAATAAAATAATTACTAATTTAAAATTGGAGTCTTTTTTTTTTTTTTTTTTTAATATTTTTCATGAATAAGAGAACTCACTTTTTTCCCAAAGAAATTGCTTCCTATCCATTTATTTATTTTTCAAATAAAATTTAATATGAAAAGTGTGGTTGGTTTAGCTTATTGGGAGAGCTCATAATTGATTCACCAAAATAAGCTTTTATAGGCAGGTTGTTTGATAAAGATTCCTGATATTACTAATAACATAATGGGTACATAATATTTTTTATGGTTATAAATAATATTTGTTGACACTAAAAATAATTTTTTTGCCGAAATGGTTGTTGAATGGGTCGAATAGAAATTTCAAGCTCAAATCGTGCAAGCCCAACTCGATCCGATAAAGCCCAACTCAAGAAGATGTCAGTCCGAAGTTTATTTCTCAAAGCCTAATAGTTATGTTTCTAGCCCAATGGAATTTTTAAATTGAAGGAAATTGTCAAATGGCTATGCAAAGTAAGTGTTGGAGGAAAGACACGTGGAAGAACAACTATACAGAGAGGCTGAAGATTTAGCAAGCCAAGATAATGGAAAAAGTCAAGGACACATGTAAATGTGAGATTAAAGGACTATAAGATGTGAGGAAGTTATAGAAAGAGTGTTTCCTAAGCAAATAGTGGGTTGGTGCAGTTTCTTTAATGGAAAAAGGGGAAAAGCAGTTTCTCTAGGGAAGGAGTTAACTGAAGTAGTTGGCCATAGTGAGAGAGTGGGACTACAGTTGAGGAAAAATGTGAAGAAGAGAACGTGGGTAGTCACCTGAACCTCTATAAAAGGGAATCAAAGCATCGGAGCAAAGGACCGATGATTGAACGCTTAAAACAGAGTAAGAGCATTTCAACATTTCTACAAGTTCAGCAGTTGTCTTTTCCATATTCTTAGCTTAATTTTATATGTTTTTCTTTCCAAGCATTTTATTACTTTAAAGCTTTCTTGCTTCAACATTTGATTTTCAGTCCAATTCTATTATGAAATATGCTATTTTATAAAGTATTTAAGTTTCCTCTTGATGTCGGTCATTATATACAATCTAATTTTCAGGCATTTTCCTCTTAGAATCTAGGGGCATCAGGGAACTAGGATCCATTTTGTAGCTTTGGCGAAGTTAGATTTGGCAATAGTTTAAGTTTGGAAATATTATAATTTCCTGTCATGCCCACACATTCACCAATTTCCGTGCTTTTTGTATGTTATGGTGAATTCCATTAGAAAATCCATAAAAAACATATTTTTAGCACCCCCGGTGGGACCTAATTTTTGTTGAAAAATGCCACTAAAATTGAGGAGTAAGACAACTGTAGAGTCTCTGGACTCAGGATCTAATGTTGTAGAAGCATCATAGGAAGGAAGAGTTACAGCCTTGGTGGAACATATAGAAAACCTAATGAATTCTCTAGTGCGACAGTAGAGGAATCCATCCAACAACCCTATTGAACAAGTAGAAGGAAGGGGTGTAGGTAATGTGGATGCGCCTATTCTTTTCTCTAATAATTCTAACAAATTTCAGGCTCTCATGCAAGAAATAAAGAGCCAGCGAGTGATCATGATTGCCTTTATGGAAGAAATGAAGCAACAATCTCAATCCATCCTAAAGAACCTTGGAGAAAGGGGGTAACCAAGGCAGGAAGTTACTTCTAAGCCTAAAAGACAATTTTCTAATGAACTCGAGGGGTAGCATTCTAAGAACCTATGAGAAGCTGGTGATTTTCATCGCTCACCTAAGCAAGTAGAGGTTAGATACCTTCCTTCCCCGATAGGAGAGATGGTGGTACTCTGGAGAACGTAGCAGAGGAAAGACCTAACGTAGTTAGAACCACAGCCCTTAGAGGATTTTTGCTTAGACTAATCCACTTACATAACTTGGAGCATATGAAGGGGGCTTTTCTTTCAATGGAGGCCCGAGGGCATCATGTAGCCGCCTGTAGGAGTGAATGGTAACAAGGGACAACAAGTTCAACAAGTTCTGCTATGGCCTTTTAGAGCGGCCCGACCCCAGTACAGTTAGGATCAATTAGAGAGGCGGTGCGGGGTTATATGGGTTAGGCTTTAGCGAGTGGTTGCTGGAGTTTTACAAACCTTATCTAGAAATGATAGACAAGGAGAACCCTACCTGGGTCTGGGGATCCCTGATTTCTCCTTGTTCTGCGGAGAGAGAGAAGATGATCCACTATGGAGCATGTTCTTTAGATTCAACTGTGCAATGTGAAAGGAGTTGGCTAACTATGAGAATTTATATCATTTTAAGTTTTGATTGTCTTCTAACTCTTTGCATGTTCCACACTCAGTTCTTCAAGGTTGAGCCTAAAGTGTGCATTGCAGAGACAGAGTACGTGAAAATGGCCTAAAGAGGTTTGGACATTGAGTTGAGGAAAAAATTCAAAGGTATGAATTTAGAGATTTTTATGAACTTGCAACTAAGGTTGCAGAATATGAGGAGCTGTCAAGGAAGAAAGTTACCGGAGGAAGAAGTTAGTGGGAACCTATTGTCAAGAGGTGTTCAGGAGGTGACAGTGGCAGATCCATTTACTATAAGGACATTCACCTGTCCTTTTTTGGTAGAAAAGGCACCTGATTTATGGAAGAAGGCACAAATTGTTGGTACACAGGTCCGATATACTTTTGAGGTAGCAAATACAGAGGAAATATTTGATTTCCCGGTGAAAGAAAAATTCATTACCTTCCCTAAAGATCCTGGATCCCGAGCAAGGATGAATTAAGGGGAAAGACTTATTGTAAGTACCTGATTCATAGAACCACCTTGCTAATACACAAGTTGGGGTTTAGAAATGTCATACAAGGTAGAATCAACAAAGGGATACTCAAGTTCCTTGACAAAAAAGAGGCTATGGCAATCGATGAGGATCCTTTCCCACAAGTGGCCTTAATCACCACTGTTAACTTCTACCTAAGAGCATTGATAGAATCCAAGAAGGCAGGAAAACTCTTTCCAAGAAAGGTATGGGTCCCTAAATATTCTCTTGTTTGTGTCGATAAGTTGAAAAATGAGTGGTCTGCAGTGTGTACAAATCCTCCATCAGGGAGAAATTCAGTGAAGGGGATATAGCGGGAGCAGGCGGCTATAGCGATTCTCAAGGAAAGGGACTTTCTCTAAAGGCTGATGAACTCCGTAGGATGGGTTCGTTCCACTGAAAGGCTACGAGGAAAGGCCCACCCCTCCATAAGGTAGGTTCATTGCTCCAAGGGAGAATGATGCAGGTGGGTTCAAAGAATGTTCCTCAAGAAACCGAGTATTTTCCCCAAGGGTAAGTTCACCCCACCAAAATGACAAAGCTGTAGAGAAAGTTATTATTTCAAGGAAGAAGACAAACAAGCACCTTTTCGAGAGAGTTGAGGTTAGATTTCCAAGAATTGGATATGGAGATAGAGAGTTGTTCCTTTGCGTAAAGAAGGTTTTCTTAGAGGATATAATCACTCCTCCAAAGGAGATTCTTTTCCCAAGAGAAGATTGAAGACAACTTCAGTTCTTGAGGGAGAAGAGCGAGGGGGAAGGGCATGTTCATCAGTCGGGCACATTTTCGAGGTGGATCAAGTTCTCCAAAGGTGTAGGAATGATGTCTCGGACAAATTCACTTCTCAGATATGGTAGAAGCAAACTTTTTTCAAAGGAGAGGGTTGTAGAGATGGAAAGGCCTATGAGGTCTATCATTCCTCCTATGGTTTCTCCTGGTCAAAGGTGGCATGTGGTACAACACAAAAATTTCCTTAAAGTCTTTCCAGGACTCAGAAGATGAGGATGTAGAGGCAAAGAGTAGCTGATAGAAGGCAGCTCATTGATGTACTTGATAAAGCACTCTTAGAGGAGGCCATGGAATTAGAGAAAGTGAAGGAAGGAATGGTTTCTAGCTTGAAAAAAACAAAGCTTGGGAGGAAAGCTACTGAGGATATGGAGTCAATGAGTAGTGTAGATGAAGTAATGGACTCGAAGGCCTTATTGATAGGTGAAATCCCTATTTCTTTAAATTGTTCCATTGTTTCTTTAACATTGCCAACTATTTTCAGATCAACAAAGGCAAAGGAAGACCTAGTGGAGGTAGAAATGAAGCACCCTACAATAGAGAAAGATGAGGGCGAGTGGGGTCTATAGAATCCTCCCGAGAATCTGAGCCACAGAAGGTCATACTTGAGAAAACCTCTATGGAAATGATAAGGCACATAAAGCCTTTGTACGTAAGAGCCCATCTTAATGGCAGACTGGTCTCTAAGGTACTGATAGATAATGGATTAGTGGTAAATGTAATGGCATTGAGGATGCTGAGAGCTTTGGGAAGAAGCATTAGTGATCTGATAGAAACAGAGGTGGCTACGTTTGCCTTTATTGGAGAAGTATCCAAGACCCTGGGGATACTACCTATATATATCACAATTGGCAACAAAACTTCATTATATGCCTTTTTTGTGATAAACTCCACTGCAAATTACAACATTTTGCTAGGGAGGGACTAGATTCATGCCAAATGGTGTGTGTCGTCCTCTCTTCACCAGTTCTTACTATTTAGGAAGGGTAATGAAGTGGAGTTAGTGTGAGCAGATAAGCAACCCTTCATGGTGGCTACAGGCTCTGTGGAAGCTAGGTATTATGATCAGGAATTTGATCTAATCAAGTTCACTAGCAGAAGGAAAGATGGGGTTCCAAGGAAATCATACATGGACTCAAATGGCTTTATGGAAATTCAAAAGGAGGCAGTCAAACTCCTAAGGTGACTATAATTGTGCCTTACATGTCGACGAGTGGTCCAATCGTGAGGAAGTCGATGATGGCGATTACTCTCAAAGGAAAAGCGATATTTGCATTGCCTTATTCAAAATAATCGGCCGGACTATGGAAAGGATTGAAGAAGAGCGCCTCTTGGGACACTTGTGAGGCTAAGATGAATTTTGAAAAGGATGTATATGAAGAAGATGAAGAAATACAGATGGAGGATTTGGAGCAAGCGCCTCCTATGTTCGAAGACACACAACCTCAAGTACACGACCCCGTGGGGGGAGTGAACCTCAAACTTGAAGGAAGGAATTATTGCAATACTACAGGAGTTCAAAGACAGTTTTGCTTAGAATTATGATGAGATGCGAGGGTTGGACAGAGCTTGGTGGAACACCACTTGCCTATCAAGTCGGAGTTCCACCCCTTTCAACAATCACCCAGAAGAATGTCCAAGGAGGTAGAGTTGAAGGTGAAAGAGGAGGTTAAGAAGCTTTTAAAGGCCAAATTCATCAAATCTACAAGGTATGTGCAGTGGTTGGCAAACATTGTCCTTGTGATGAAGAAGAATGGGAAACTTAGAGTTTGTGTAGACTTTAGGGATTTAAATGTTGTCACTCCTAAAGTCATGTATGTAATGCCTATTGCTGACATGTTAGTTGACCCCACTACAAATAATGAGTTATTGTCCTTTATGGATGGTTTCTTTGGGTATAACCAAATCCTAGTAGTTGTTGATGATATATCTAAGACTGCCTTCAAATGTCCTGGTTCCTTAGGAATGTTTGAATGGTTGGTCATGTTGTTTGGTTTGAAGAATGCTGGTGCAACTTACCAAAGGGCTATGAATGTCATCTTTCATGACAATTTAGTCCACCACATGGAGATTTATATTGATGACATTGTGGTTAAATCTAAGAAGGTTGTTGAAAATGTGAATCATTTAAGGAAAAGTTTTGAAAGGATGAGACTCCATCAACTAAACTCAATCCACCTAAAATGTGCTTTTGAAGTTCAAGGCGGAAATTTTTGGGGTTTCTAGTTCACCAAAGAGGAGTAGAAAGTAGATCAAAACAAAGCCAAGGCCGTAGTTTTAGCCAAGGCTCCTCAAAATAAGAAAGAACTTCAAAAGTTCTTAGGTTAGGTGAACTATTTAAGGAGGTTCATTTCTAATTTGACAGGGAAGACTAAGGTATTCTCTGACCTAATCAAGCTTAAATATGTGGAAGAGTTTAAATGGGAGGAACAACACCATGCATCTTTTGATGGAATCAAAGGCTACCTTTATAAGCCCCTTGTTTTAATGCCACCTTTAAGGAATTTTGACGCTTAAACTACATCTATCGGTTGAAAGTACATAGGATGCCCATACATGCAAAATAATAAAGTCCATGAGCGGGTTGTTTACTATTTGAGTAGGGTCCTAAATTCGGCATAAACAAGAGTATACACCCCATTGAGAAGTTGTGTTTACCCTATACATATCTTCAAAATTGAGACATTGCATGATCAGAGTCTCGAGTGTCTTCAGTCTCCCCAAGCCAGAGCTTGATGAAATACGTATAGTCAATCCTTAATCATTGGACGAATTAGGAAATGGTCACTTGCTTTGTCAGAATTCACCTTGGTCTATTTTCTATAGAAATCAATCAAGGGGCAAGCTTTAGCTAACTTTATGGTTGATCATTCTTCATTAGAAATCAAACCAGAAAAAGATGTAAAACTCGGGAAAATTTTAATTTTTATGAAAAATGGCAAAAACAGTAAAATTTCTGAAATGGTTCAGGGAAGCCTGAATTTTTTTTTAAATGTCGGATATTCACGATTTTCGGGGCGTCGCGTGTCTGGTGGACCCCAAAAACTTCATTTTTTTGAGGAAAATCTTGAAAGAGGAAAATAAATCAAGTAAAGTTCATTTAAAATAAATTGAACTTAAACCGGGACGAAATAAATTGTTTCGGGGCAGAAACATACCCGAATGAGTAATGGACACATGATGCGATGTGGGCCATGTCTCCAAACTTAAGAATTAAGTTAGACAAAAGGTTAAAAATTAGTTTTGGGCAGAAAATGAGGGCATTTTTGCTGGGAGGAAAACGTGAGAGGAGAAGAGAGAGAGAAAGAGAGAGCTCCAACTTCTCTCTACGATCTATGGAGATCGGTTGGTCGGAATTCGTCGGGCCAAGAACGAAAGTTCATCTACTCGACGAGGGCTACGCGTGGGTACCGAAAACACGGGATTTCGCCGAGGATTCAAGCAAGAAGTTCGGGAAATCAAAGGTATTGGGTTTAGGAAGTGTCCACTGGACTTCCTAGAGTTTCTTCTACGCTCTAAGAGGTAGGGATTCTTCCTACTTTGGTTTACTTCTAGCCTTTGGGCTATTGTTTTTGAGTTGATTTTGGAATTGTGTTGTGCCATGTTAATGGCATAGGATGGGTTTATAGCCGGTTTAAAAGAGTACGCTATTGGAGGCGAATTTGGGTTTGAAAATTGCATTTACGTGAGTTGCGAAATGTCTACAACCCTTCAGGAACGCTATTTCGTGAATTAGGCGCAATAGTGTGAGCTCTGGTATCTCCAACTGGAGGACTACCATATCTTTCTCGTCCGAACTCCGATTCGCTCATTTTTTGACTCTATGAAAGCTCTCACGAGTTTGGGACTGTATATGCGATGATAAGCATTTGAATTGCTCCATCATTACCGAAATTTTGATCATAACACCAAGTGTACTAAAATTGCATGGCATGACATGCTTGATGATATGTGTGTTAATATATTAACATGTGATGGTAATGTGTAAACATGGCATGTTGTAGGCTATTTGTGGACACATGCCAAGTATCGTAATTGCCTAGAGGATAAAGTACTTCGTGCCGACTAGAAAGTAATGAGTTGTATGTGATGTTGATATATGCTTGTGTGATATATTGACATGAATGAATTAATGTAGGGAAATTATATGCATATTTGATATAATTTCCTATGATGCATTGCATATGCACGGGGACATAGCATTAAATGGGTGTGAGTGCATGTTTAATGAATCGACACTGCATTTGGTGTTTGATTGGGTGGGCTCGGTTAAATGGGACAACGTCTAAGAGAGTCTCACGGTTTTATACATGATAAATAAAATATGTGCCGAGTATCAGCAAGAAGGGATAAATCCCCCCTCGGGTGAAAAACTCGCCAATTATGGTCAGACATAGTCCCCAGCGGTGAAAGGCCGTAAAAGTGTCTGGGTTTGTAAAACCCGCGGTGAGACAACAAAAATCCGCTACCTATAAAAACGCACAAGGATTTTGAATATAAAATGATCATTGTGATGTATCATCCAAAAATGATACATCCAAAAGGATTTTGAAAATGATAATTGGATGTCATCCAGAATGACAATTTTTCACACTTGGCATAAGCATGTGTGAGGGAGTCAGTGAGGACTCGGGACATGGGGCATGATGAGTCTCATCTCATTTCATGGCATGTAGGATTCCATGTAGAATTGGCATATTCTTCATTAGAATGTTGATGTGTGTATTATCGCAGAAAATGACATTGCATGCACTTAGGTGGGGAGAGCCCTGTGGTAGTTATCCTTATCGGGCATTTCACCTCATTATGGGACCCCCTTTCAAAGTGTGTGTTATACAAGCTGGCCGACCCATCTCTGATCGCAGTGAAGAAAGCCAATCAGGCTTTGAGAAACCTTTTGTTAAAAAAAAAAACTAGATTTTACATGTAAATAAGCTTTGTATATAAGAGTGTAATTAAACTCTCGAGGACTATGGTAATTAGTCCTCAGATATTCAGAGGTGGATGAGTGGGCCCGGCTAGGCCACTTTCACTCATAATTGGACCCAATGAGGTCATTGTATTATATTGGACCATGTTGCCAGGTTTTTTGTACATATTGTATTTTGGGTAGAGCTCCTCGTACAAAGGAAACTCTGTCCAATTTTTGTTAAATCATGGGTCTCGAAATATGGGACACCTATGGTGTGGTGCCTGCCATCTCGACATCCACGAAGCCTTCCGCGGTTGACGGTCATTAACGGACTCCTGGGTTTCGAGGTATGCCACAAAAGATGTGGAATTGTGATATATGGCGTGAAGGCTACTTCAGTTCTTAAGTTCGATGGCTTTAGCACGGAGAATTCTGCTAGAGCTGGGATAGTAATCATCTCACCAAAAGGGATAAAGACTACCCTATCTTTCAACTCGCCTTCGCGCACCAACAATCAAGCCGAATATGAGGCTTAGGTGATTCTGGCTTGAGATCTTGTTGAACTCGAGGACAAGAGGTACAATAACTAGAAGGAAGACACTGCCTTCACTACATGTGTATGGGCGCCTGCTTGCCATAAATTTCGCATTTTAGCCCTTTTCACCAGACAAATCCAACTCCAAACAAAAACAAACTCAAAGCCAACCTCAAAACCCAATTCAAACCAACAAAAACCTACATACAAAAAGAGTTAGGGATTTATTTTTCCTAACCTTAATTATCTTGAAAGCTTCAACCTAGCTTCCTTTTTCTTCCTCTTCTTCTCTTCTTTACATGAACAAACAGAGTTCCACTCAAATGGAGAGAAAGCAACCCAAGAATGGATTCTTCTCCTTAAACCGGATGCCCTAAACTCCTAAGCCCCAAAATGGAGAATTCCCATTCTAAAGACAAGTTTGTTGTCTTAACCCCTATTTGACTTAAATTCTTAGCTCTTGTTATTTAGTTCTCCAATTCATTCACTTTAACCAATTAACTTATTAATATTCTACAATGGCATACTAACTTTTATCTTATGTCTTTTCGAGTCCTTAATTTTGTCAATTTACAAGCTAATTTCTTTTTCATACTTAGCACCTTTAAATTTCCAAAATACAAATTTTGATTTCACAGAATTCTAAACATGTCAAGTAAACCGTTTAGGGTATGACTTTGGGGTGTTATAGGTCCCTTATAGGGTGAAAGCTTAATCATAGAACTTCGTCCTATTGAAAGGGGAATTGTACAAAAAGAGACTTGATGAGTTACTACTTAGATGCCTATCCTTCCTGGACAGTATGGAAGTAATGAAGCAAGTTCATGAAGGGGTCTATAGAGCCTATCAAGCCGGGATAAAAATATGATGGTCGATTAGAAGACATGACTATTTTTAGCCAAATCCATCCTAAGTGGTCGATCACCATCAAGGGTTGCCAACAATGCCAAAAAAGTATGGCAAAGATACGTAGGATACCGCTATGAAACTCACTAATTAGAAACCATGGCCTTCCGTGAGGATGGCCTATGGACTTAATTGGGAAAAAATCTACCCGCCATCAAAGGACACAACTTCATCTTAGTTGCTACGCATCACTTCACTAAATGGGCGGATGCGTGACTTAAGAAGGTAGAGCGTATGATGCGATCTAATTCGTCAAGGAACATATCATTCATAGATTTGAAATTCCTCAGTATATTACAACCGACCAAGGCACTATGTTCACTAGGGATGAAATGTCTTATTTTGCCAAGGACTATGTCATTCAACTCATCATATCCACTCCCTTTTATGCCCAAGAAAATGAGAAGGCAGAACATAAGCTTATAATAAGATGTTGATAAGTTAGATGCTGGAGGATAATCCTAGAGATTGGCACAAAATTTTATCTGAGACCTTATGGGCTTATAGAACTTCTCAAAGAGGTTCAATAGGGGTAAGTCCTTACTTTCTAAGCTATGGGCATGATGTAGTGCTTCCAATGGAGGTGGTATTTCATTTTCTAAGGGTATATAAGAAGAATGGCCTTAATCCTTAAGAATATAGTGAGGCCATGATGATGGAACTTGAGGATTAGGATGGGAAGAGATTATAAGTGCTCGAGCACCTCATGATCCAGAAAAAGAAGGTGGCTCGAGCCAATAACAAACAGGTTAGAAGAAAGAGTTTTGAAAAATGGGAGCTCGTTTGGAAGCGCAGGTCGCCTTACCTGGCTCTAAAGACAGAATCAAACGTCTCCTAGTTAGAGGGACCATTCAAGGTCTACCAAGTACTCGTCGAATGTCGCATCATCATCAAGTCAAGGGGGAGCCACACAAAAGGTTCATCAATGGAAAGTACTCCATTAAATACTTTCCCCACAATGTGGAAATATCGACACTACCAAGAAACTAAGGTAGGGAATGAGGGAATAATACAAATAAGTCCATCGACCACTTAGATTGTGAAACTATTCTAGTAGTTACTTTGGAGGAGAAAGTAGGTTGTTTTGGTTAAATACTACTCAAACCTTTGTATTTTCAATGACATACTTTTATACCTCAATGTCTATGAATAAATAGCGTGTTCTAACCTCTTTAAAATGGGGGGGGAAAGTATACCAACCCTATGGGTTGAAAGGAAAGTGTGTTTTTCTATCTGCTCTTGCCAAGCGTAAAGAAAGCATGAATTGTTATCATATTTAGGATATTTGAGTTATAGTTCCAACTCAAGTTCAAACATCAAGTTAGATCGATTATTAAGGTTCGTAAGTTCTATGGCATATCTCCCAAATTGTGATTGAGATTGTTGCATAGAGAAACCATCATACCAAGTTTTTCCAACATGGATCTTTTGATAACGTCCCACATGGCATAGTCATAGACATAAGAGTTTGCTATCCACGGAATAATGACTTTTATCTTAGTGCACATGGTTGGTACTACCAAGCTAACACATTACCACGTTTTGTGGGATGAAGCGGGTTTGCGATGGTCTCACAAGAGCTTGTACATTCTTTGTCTTTTGTGTACCAAAGGAGCATTAGTGCCATATCAGTTGTTGCTTTTATTTTCTATGCCCACTTACCAGCTGCTCAGATATCTCAATTCATGAAGTTTGAAGACATGTCAAAGACATCCTCAAGCTAAGGTGGACGGACATCAACAAGGCCTATTCCCGCCCCTCAACTCCCTAAATTGTAGGAAAGTGTCTGCAATTCCATGTTCATTTGTTGAGACTTTGATATCCTATACATGGGGTGAGGGGAAGTCGCGACAATGATCAATACTTTTTCCCTAAAAAGGAAGAGAGTTTTGTACAGTTTTGCCTTTAGGGTGGGGTAGCAAAGCACCTTGAGTGTTATTTCCATCTTTACCAGGATCCATATCAAGACACTTAAAATTGAAGGGAGGGTACTTCAGAACAGCAAACCCTTAGAGTCCTCTAACACTAGGACGAGAGTCCTTCTTTTCTTGACTCTATGTAACCTAGAGATGGTATAAAGTAGGTCTCATGACCATTTTGAGGTTGAAAACAAATGCTAAGACATGGGGGAAGTCTAACAGTAGGCCTATGGTCACTGTTTCATCAACACACATCCTGTTCTAAGGATGTACCTTTTGAAAAGGTCCATGAAAACAGATGCTAAGACATAGGGAAAGTTTAACAGTAGGCCTATGGTCATTGATTCATCAACACGCATCCTATTATAAGGATGTACCTCTTGCAAAGGTCCGTGAAATAGGTCCCATGGACATATTAAACCTGGGTAAGTAGATACTGATCTTTGATTGGAAAGTTAAAGTAGGTTTGACTATCCCTATTGATCATAAATAAAGGCCTTTCCCTAAGAATGGGCTTGTTGTGTCATCAATTCTCCAAAAGTAGGTTCCATGACCACTTTAGACCTCGAGAAATATGGGATAATCTAGTGATAAAGTGGCTTAGCCAATAGAGTATTCGGCTAAAGACATTGATTTCTCCAATCTGTTCTTGTTTCCTCTTGGGATTTCTAATAATCTCATGGGTAGTCCAGACAATTTAGGTGTTGGAGAAAATAGACCGGTTGGATAAACTTTGTAAATGGTTTCCCCACATTCATGCTTATCTCCAAAAGTCCACCTTACACCTCACTCTGCTGGTCTCGACCATCAGAGGTATGAGACCAGTTCTAAAATAGGATTTGAGGCAATAAAATTGGCCTTTGGCCACTTCACCTTAAAAACACAAACTTTTTCAAGATTCCCTATTGATTTCCAAGGAAGACTTCTTAACCACATCAAGATTGGAGAAATAGGGGTAGAAATATCCGAGTGAATAAGGAAGGCCTCTAGGCCACTAGGTACACATATTTCCCCAAACAGAGCACCTAGACAAGTTCATGAGAGGGATCATAATCACTCTAAGATTGAGGAACAAGCCCTCACGCTGAATCGAGTAAAGGAAAGTGGGTTTATAGCCACTACACATTCAAATGCAAGATTTCTAAAAATCGGACTTACATAATCATAAATGCACCAAGTGATAGGTAAACCTCATAACTACTGTGAAGTTGGAAATTTGGTATAAGTGTGTAACGCCTCAAATTATACCCTAACAGTTCTATAACATGTTTAAGGTATAATAAAAGTAAAAGTATATTTTTCCAAAATAAAATAAAGCTAAAAAAAAAGAAAATTTTGGAAACCTGTAATTTGTACAAGATACAAGGGTAAAAGTGGAATTTGTTAAAACGAGATATAAAAGTCATAAAGTAAGAAGTTGAGATGCTATTATAGAAATGACATAAATTGATTTGCAAATACTTGAGAGATGGAGGATCAAAGTGTAATAAAAGAAAAGTTAAAAATCAAATGGGATAAAGACCATTTAGTCTCTATTCGGGGAAATGAAAACACAAATTCAGGAGTGCCAGGTCTTACGTGAAGAAGAGAGGAGAAGAGAAGAAGAAGAGGAAGAAGAGAAGAGGAAGAGGAAAGGTATGGATTTTAGTATGGATGTGACACCCCTTCTTTGATCCGACCCGATTGGTGGGTCCAAACCGAATCCGGGATGCTCCGATACCAACTAAACTGTGACACCCCCAACCCGACACCCGGTGTCGAGCGAAGGTGTCACACACACACACACACACACACACACACACACACACACACACACACACACACACACACACACACACACACACACACACACAAACACACACACACACACACACACACACATATATATATATATATATATATATATATATATATATTAAACTTATAGCCTCTAAGTTTGTTCAGATTCATATATCAAAGAACATTTAACTTGTATTATATTCCTGTAGCAGCTGATTACAAATATATATAAAGCCCATAAATGGAAGTGTTCAACATTTACAATATTACATTGTTTTTACAAAATAAACAAAATTACATATACAAAATAGACCAAAAGGTCTTCTGGGCACCTAAAGTGACGGTGGCCTCGACCGCGATGTGGATCGGTCCCGTCCTCCTGCTTCCTCTTCGACCACACCCGATGAAAACACCAGCAAACTTACGCCAGTGGGAATTAATACATATGGATGACCTCTACTGAGGGTCTCCACACTTCTATACAAATGCATATACTTATGACATATATAACATTTACATATACTTATCATGTCTCAGTTATATACTTTCTCACAACATGTTTCATTTCTTATCATATTTCTTTCATGTCATCTTGTACTTTACTTCTTGTTCTTGTAACTATATACTATCATCGCATAGCAAGAAAGCATGCTTCTCATATCATATCATATATTCTTTACATTTCCTTACTCAGACAGATATATCAGTTATTTTCTTTTTATGTTTCATGTCCGCAAATAATTTTAGAAGCGGATACGGAAATAATTGTATGTACCCAAGGTTCTATCAATCGTACGAGATAGTGATCTCTTATCAGATATACCCGGCGGTATCAATACCGCATTTATGCACTCCATGCCATGTAATATGTGACCCAAATCCGGGTCAGATATACTCGGGTTGCAAAGATCATTGTATGAGATGTTGACCTATGTCATGTAATGATCCAAATCCGGGATCTATGTCATCGACTCCAAACTGGCCTCACAGATATTTGTAAACTCGTATGCCGTGAACAATCGTATCTTCCCATAGGCATGCCCCATTCATCCCCTCTACTAGGTTCTAAGCATAATCCATGTGTATTTTATGTTCAATACATATCTCTATATTATGCATGAATAAGTATGATTACCACATATGCTTACTTATTTTTTCATGATTTCTGACCTAATACAGCTCCACTTTTATCATGCTTATATTCTTGGACTAATACTTTCCATGGAGTCTAAGAACACCCGAAACTGAAGTTCAAACGGTTAGCAGGACTCCGTTGAGGTCACACGAGTCAAACCCAACCGAGTCGACCGAACCGACCGAAATGAAGCAACCTATATATAAGCCTACTCTATTGTCCTCCACAGGTACATGAATGGATTCTTGACTTAATGGGCTTTCCATAGAGTGTAAGAACACCTAAAACGCAGTTCGGAAGAAGAAGTTATGACCTTCCGAAGTTGGAGGTCACACGTAGTCAAACCCACCCGAGCTGACTTGAACTCGTCGAGCTCGAGCTTAACCCTGGCCCGAGTCGAGCCGAAGCTGGACCTAGTCGAGCCGGACCTTGTCTTAGCCGAAAATTAGCCGAGCAGGTCACCGCCGAGGTGCACCGCCGAGTCAGACCGGGTCGAGCCGCACTCAGTCAGGAAAAGGGCCATAACTTGGGCTACAGAGGTTCGAATTGAAAAATTCAAAAGCCTAACATCAAGTTCATTGATGTGGCTACAATTTACCAAAAGGACTCTCTGCCAAATTCCCTTTATTTCTTACCCAAAAATCAGTTCTAAGGTCAGGCTAATGCGCGTATGAGTCAAAAATAGTGGAAATTTTCGTTCAAATTGCAAACTGCATTCCTTCCCAAAACACATATATAGGAGCCTCAGAGCTCTTCTCAACTCAACCCTAACAAGAAATGAGTTTGGGAGTTTCCCCAAACCAACCATACACAAAAATGTGAGGGTTCCAAACCATGTATCTATACTTTCTATACCAAAACTAGACAAATACCATACTAGAACTGGCCACACAATTGCAGCATCCATACCTAAGGATCTTCTTTTTCCTTCCCTCCTCTTTCTTTCTTCTTCTCTTCTTCTTTCTTCTTCCTTCTTCTTCTCTTATCCGTTTTCAGCTTCCTCCTTTTTCTCCTCTGCGCCACTCCAAAATGAGATATTTATTTTGATCTTATCCTCATTTGATCTTATCCTATTTTTATTTCAATTCTTCTTTTGGGAGCATTTTTGACCATCCGATCAAAGTTAGGAAATTTCACTCTTCCTTCAAGCCATCACAATTTTCTTCCTTATTTCATTTAATATTTTCTTTTATTACTCTTTGGTCCCTCCAACCTCTATTACTCTTAATTTAACTTATGCATATTCCTACTTTTAGTATAGACTTGTACCCTCTTAACTTTTTTGTGTATTAATTCCTGTTTATTTTATTTTTTATCTTTATTTTAAAATATATTTTCATTTTTATTATACCCAAACATGTTATAAAACTCAGATATAGAATAGGTGTTAGAAGGGAAGTATGGGTTTTTATGGATTAGTTTGATTTTTGTGCTGGAACTAGCCAGCCTTTAGAACTCAGGGATGATGCTATGCTTTTGTGTAGAACTTGTATGGATTTTGAACTTTGGCTTGGTCTCTACTGGGCTTGATTTTAGGATTACTGTAGGATGGTTTTATGCCATGTTTCGCATGTTTCATACGTGCTTCAGGGTATTGCTCTCAGGGCCTCAATCGATGGGTCAGGACAAGGGCTGCTTTGGATGGTTTGTCAAAATGGTGTGTACCAGAGCTGCCAAGGAGCTCTCTGGCACGTTGTTGCTTGGAAGCCATGCTATTGCGTGGCTGGGCTCAAAATTGAAGCCCTCGTACGCACAGATGGGTTTCACGCACTGCGCAGCCCCGTACACACCTTCAAGCCCCAACTTGGGACGGCCATAACTTCGTCCCGAACTCCGTTTTGGATGTTCTTGAACTATATGGAAAGCCCTTTGAGTCTAGAATCCATCCATATATAGCTTGATAATATTGAAACTCATATTAAGTCCAGAAATCACGAAAAATAGTAGTACTCGCTTGTCTCTCGCCGTAGTCACGTTCATAGGGAAGCCTCTCAACTCTGATCAAATATAATTTCTGCTCTAACTCTGCTTTTGATGTTCCCTAGACTCATGGAAATCCTTCAGAGTTTGAATCCATCCATATTTAGCTTGATGAAATTGAATGATAGAAAATAGCTCATACATACATGGTAACCATAGTTATTCATGCATATAATGAGATATGAAAAATGCAAAGATATTAATAAATTGTAAATATGGTATATGATTGCCTATGATACTAGTAATTACTGTGAATACGAGAAATGTAATCGAATATAAAATACAATTGATTGTCTCGCTTAAGACCATGTAGTGGATAGATGGCATGTCGCTTAGAAAGTAAGTCCAACATACTCGATCGCCGGCCCCATGGCCGTCATTGAGGCATTTTCTGCCCTTATAAATGGTCACGTCCTAAAATAATGATAACAGCGCTTCTGGGTCTTTATGATATCATTGTTCCATTATCGATAACAATGTTTCCTTCTGGGCCCTTATAGATCATGTTTCATACAAAGGAGTATATGTTTCCACTCTATATAGCCTTTATCCACTTCTAAGGTTTATGTGCATGAAACATGTAAAACAAATGACTTGAATATGGTCAGATATGAAATGTATTATGATATGATAAGAGAAGCATAGCATCGCTATGATGACAAGTATATTGCATAAGAACATGAATAAAGTGTAAATGATAAGTGAAATGAAACATGGTATGATAAGTAAATATGAAATATGTATAAGTGATGTTTAAATGATATGATATGTTGGGATGTGTATGCATGTATAGAAGTGATGACCCCTTATTAGGAAGTCATCCATATGTATTAATTCCCACTAAGCCATAAGCTTAGCACGCAGTGTTTCATCCGTATAGGATAGAGAGCGTAAAAGAGAAGTCCCGACACTCCACATCGCTTGAACCAAGGCCAACGACACTACTAAAGGCCCACTAGCACCTTTTGCCCATATTTTTGTATGTTTTGTTTTTGTAAACAATAAATATTGTAAATGTTGAATAATTTCCATATATGGAGCTTGTATATATTTTGTAATCCGCTGCTACATAATATAGTACAAGTTAAATGTTTAACATTATATGAATGAGCAAGCTTAAAGATTATAAGTTTATAAAAAATAAAAACGACACTTCGCTTGACAATCGTGTGCCGAAAGCTAGGCTATAAGGTGTACTAGTTGGATGAAATAATAATGGGCTTTAGCTAATGAGGTCCTATGTGCATATATATTTGCTGATTATATAATATGCATAAAGGACAAATTAGGTTCCATAGCTATTCTGCTTAAGGATCTTAAGAGCCAGAGGAGTTTATAAAGTGAGCCTGGCCACTAAGCATGGAAAATGGGCTTGGCTTATCGTCTGCCCTAATCACAATAAATATATAAAGTAGGCCTTATGACCACCAAATTGAGGGAATATCACGTCCTAAAAGATGTAATGTCCCAACAACAACAATCATTCAAGAATTATTCAAAGTAAATTTTCAACAAATATCCAAAGGTAGGCCTAGTGTCACTCGTCCATTAGTTCATCCACATGCAAGAAGCGGCATCTGCGGCAAATGTTCGTCAAGCACACATCCGCAGGTAGGCCTAATGCCACCTTGGTCCACTAATGCAATGTCATGGCTCTAGATGTACGTGTGTCGATGTCGCGATTTTCCATGATTCATTCCATAGCAATTAACACACATCAAAAAGGTAGACCTAGTGTCATCTTGATCCACTTCAATACAATGTCATGGTCAGTGTACATATGCGTTAGTGATTTTTCTCCGCAATTATCTTTACACAAACATCAACACATCAAAAGGTAGGCCTAGTGCCACCTTGATAATTAATGCAATGTCATGGCTATAATGCGCATGTGCAGTGTAGTGCTCAGTGAGTCTCCAACAACATCTCAAGAATACATTCAAATTCTCCACTTTCCACTAAGCAAAAATGGTAGGTCGATGGCTACCTAGCGAAGGTTGGAAAGGGAGATAAGAGCCCTAGGACAATCATTTGTCATCATAGGCTATGAAGTATAAACACACAAACAAAAATTGGATTACTCTTTTGATGAAGACGACGTGGTGAAGCCATTGACGCAACACAGTAATTCATGAAACAAATTCAAGGATAGTTATAGTCAGGACAAGGATTTAAATCTTAGGCTGCATAGCCGAGAAATGCTCAACATAGAAAAAAGTCTATATGGCAGAGAGCTCCTTTAAGTCACTCACAGACAGCGAAATTCCTGGCAATGTCGATCACAATCCGCCAAAGAAAAGATCGAGTTCAGGTGAAAGGTCACTCAACTCAAGGTTGTTGAAAATAATTCAATATCCAATTGTCTAATAGCCAAAATGACTTAAAATGAATTTTTTTCGGTTATGTATTAATGACTCTTCGAGTCTCGCACTAGGAAAATTTTTGAAACAAGCCAAAAAGCTTTGGAGAATTTTTTCAAAGGGTGTACTCATGATTATGTTCAAAATATACACCTCAAAAAGTGCCCGAAACAACTAAACGACTTCAAAGATTTTTTTTTTTAAAGGTGTATTCATGACTCATTCGTAGTTTGCACCCCACGTAGTACCCTTTTGAAACAAGCCTAAAGCTTCTGAGATTTTTTTCAGTGGGTGTATTCATAATTATTTTCAAAATATATACCTTGGAAAGGGCTTGAATTGTTTCAAATGGCATTAAATACCCTTTTAGCTATATATTCCATTACTCATTTCAGAGTATGTACTAAAGAAAATTTTCGAAACAAGCAGAACAACTTCAAGGAATTTTTTCAAAAGTGTATTCATGAATATTTTTTAGTTCTACACCTCATAAATTTTCGAAAATAGCCAAATGGATTTAAAGATTTTTTTTTTTCAAATGTGTATTCATGACTCTTTTCATAACATACACCCTAGAAAGCTTCGAAACAAAATGAACAAGTTCAAAGAATTTTTTTTTGAGAATACATTCAAGATTATTCTTCTAAAAAATCTGCACTCAAGAAGAGTTTCGAACAACATCGAGGAAAAACTTTCAATTTTTTGGCGTCAAAGAAAGCTTGAAAATTGCATCCAAAGCAGATTCTTCATGGAAAACCCCAATCAAGAAAATCAGAAAAGTTACGATCTTTAAGCACTTATCGTCAACAACGAATGACGAGCAACTACCGACGGCCATAGTGCCAAGAGCGGTGGTGTTGATTTCTCACCCTCCACGAGCAATGACAGTTGGAGCAATGAGAGCAAAACCAGCTACAAGTCCTTTAAGGAGGAAGGGACAACTAACAAAAGTCACAATAAGATCTATTTGCAATTATACTTGAACGTTGAAGGAAAGATGGTTCTAATTCAACGTTTAAGCCACATCCTTTGTGTCTAAATATGGTGGAAATGGTGGAAGTGTGCAAGTTTTAGAATCAAGTAAAGAATAGTTTGAGGTTGCACAAAGAAAATTAAAGAGTCGCGAGACATCCAAAAAGCCCAAGCGAAGGTAACTTGAGAATCTTTGTACAAAGCTTCCAGCCGGTCGCGCCGACAAAGGGTCAAGAATACAAAGAACTTCAACAACATTAGCGACGACTTTGGCTCTGGTAGTAACTACGACTCCAACGACGATGGTAGTGATGCTAAAAACAATAGCAATGGCGGTAGCAATAGCAAAGGTCATCAGGTGGAGAGGAGAAGAAAAAGAAGAAGAAAAGAAAATGGGTTTCTTTGATAAGTGAAAGGGATTTGTTGCTTTGGAAAATTTTCTAAAACTCAATGGTTGCTTTCTCGTAAGTGAAGCAAACAAAGAAGAAGAAAGGCTTGGCCGAAAAGTGGAATGTTTAGTGGAGGAAGTACAAAAGTCGAGATTTGAACCGAAATGGAGGGAACTTTTCCCGTGAATCACGCTGCCTCCTCATTTGATTCGACGGCTTCATTCTTGCCATCTAACTCTACATCATGGGTTGAAAGCTTAATTTTGGGTCTTATGGTTGGAAACAAACCCAGAAGAATAGTTTTAGGGCTTTAATACATACAAACATGGCCCCTGGGCCATATTGTATGCGGGGGGCAATTGTTGATACTAAAAATAATTTATTTTGGGACCAAATGGTATTTAAATAATTTTTTGACCCAAATGGTAGTTGAATGGGCCGAATGATATGCCAAACCCAAACCGTGCGAGCCCAACCCTATCCGATAAAGCCTAACTCAAGAAGATGTCAGTTCGAGGTTAATTTCCCAAAACCTAATAGTTATTTCTCTAGCCCATGGAATTTTTAAATTAAAGGAAATGATAAGATAACTATGCAAAATAAATATTTGAGGAAAGACACGTGGAAGAACAGTTATGCAGAGAGGTTGAAGATTTAGCAAGATAAGGTAGTGGAAAAAGTCAAGGACAAGTGTAAATGTGAGATCAAAGGATTATGGGATGTGAGGAAGTTATAAAAAGAGTATTCCTAAGTAAATAAGGTCAGGTGCGCTTTCTAATGGAAAGGAAGAGTGGTTTCTCCAAGAAGGAGTTAACTAAAGCAACTGGCCCTGGGAGAGCTGGACAACCGCTGGGAGTAAAGAATGTGAAGAAGGGAACGCATACTCTAAAACCCCTATAAAAGGGAATCAAAGATCGAGCAGCGACCAGAACACTCAAACCAAGCAAGAGACAAAATTTACAAGTTTAGTAATCGTCTTTTCCATTTTCTTAGCTTAGTTTTATTTGTTTTTCTTTTCAAGCATTTTGTTATTTCAAAGCTTTCTTATTTTAGCATTTGATTTTCAATCCAATTCTATTATGAAATATGCTATTTTTTAAGCTAGTCCATTAAATTTTCTCTTATCTTTCAATTTAGTTTATGCAATATAATTTTCAAGGCATTTTTCCGTTTAGAATATAGGAAACTAGATGATCTATTTTTCGCTTTGAAGCAGGTTAGAGATTTCAACACTCGCTTTAACAAAATACTATAATTTCTTGACACGCCTACACATTTACTAATTTCTTTACTTTTTGTATGTTATGATGAATTCCACTAGAAAATCCACCAAAACAATATTATTTTTTATTTATGGTTATAACCATAAATAATTTTTTTATTAATGAAATTATAAATAATCATACATGTTGAAATTTATTTCATAAATTTATAAATAATATTACAAAAAATGACTATAAAATTCATAAATTTATTCATTTATGCAAATAATATTATTTATGGTTTAAAAATTAATTTCAATTTTATTTATTTTTAATTATGCTTATAAATATCGTGATGGGCCTAAAATAAATATAGTGATGGGTTCATATATTATTCACAAGATGGGCTGGTCCACTCACTAACCGGTGCCATGAAGAGAAACGCGGGAATAAATGGCAGGAGATCTCTTGGCGCCAGACACGTCAGCCGCTTTCCCGCCAAAAAACCCTAGTATTAGTGTTCGATACTTCCGCCAACTTTACCACCACAAATCTGCACTGCCTCTCTGCAACTCCACCATTGCCACTCTCCACAAGCCACAATGGCTTCCTCCGCTCCAGCATTCAGTAGTTTCAAATCGAAGAAGATAGCAAAGTCAAGCTCCAATAAGGATCAAACTAAAGCGTCAGATCACGATCCATGGAGTTCCAAAACCCCTGAGAAGCCCGTTCTCCCGCCTCGGCGGGGTCGCAGTGCCTCCGTCGCGCTCTCCATTAAAGACGTAAAACAGATGGCCACTACTCTTACAAAGTCAGCCCCGGTCCGATCCTCTCGGATCATCTGGTGGAATTTTCTCCTCAGACCGCACGGTGGGATCCTGACGCGTCGTCCTCTTCGCGACAGAAGAAGAATGTTGGCCGCTCGATGAAGCTACCGGAAAAGTAAGATTTCTTGAATTTTGAATGGTATCGAGGATGGCTTTTTTTCGTTTATTCTTTGTTTTATTATTATCCTTCGTTCATGGATATTTGAATGAAAAAGATGTCACTGAGTACTACTTTTCTTGGGTATTCTCAATTCTAGGTTGTTAAACCCTAGTTTTGGTTGATATGATGTACAACCTGCAAACGGGGCAAGATCAAAGTCAGCCCCCCCTTCCCTTAATCAAAGAGGTGTGTAAGTATGCTAAGAAGCATTTGAAAGCATCCCATATATATAGAAGCATCAAAGTGCCACTTATATGAAAAAAGGGCAAAAAAAAAAAAGCAATCTTTATAGATTGAATTTAGGCGGGGACTGAAGACAGCAAGTTTATTGAATTTTTTTTGGATGCCTTTCACAGGTATGAGATGTTGGGCCAGTTTTTTGATTGTTTGGATAGCGCAATTCGGTTGCTGCGATTGAAGCGTTCAATGTCAACATTTACGAAGATATGCCCACAAATCACCTTTAACTGACAGGTATTTGTTTAGTTACATCGTGAATTGAGTTAATGCTTTATGCTTTCTGTTTTAGTTTCTGAAAATCATGATGAATAGAAGACAAGTGAATGACTTTTAGTTTTTTTAATATAGAAATTGAGTATAGTATATTGTGGATTGAGTTTGTCCTTTGCGAATTTTCCTTTCGTTTGAAAATATAGGGGAGTGAGAGAAAGTTTGAAGTTTTCTTTTACTTTATGTTTTTTTAATATATCATATAAGTACACAGTTTCAGTTCTGATTAAATACTGAAATCCGATTAATTGAGAATTGGGGCTTATTCATCTGTTGTTTTTGGTTTCATGAAACGATAATCATCTAAGTTTGATTTCTTGTGTCTGTCTTTCTTTCTTTCATTCTTCTAGTCAGATGAGGCATATCTATCATGAATTTGCATTTTTTTTCTAGCAGTAGATTAACCATTGTGATTTTCTTGTTTGTTTTTATGATTTTTAGGAGGTTTTCACTCAGCAACTTAGCCCAATTGAAGTACATATTGCCCGAGGCTATTGTGATAAAGAGTGCTGGTGATGCTAGATGAGCTTAACCAGCTGTATGAAGCCAGATCTACATGTTACACTGAATGTTGATGGGATAGGAAACTCTAAAGCAAAAATGGATAATTCTCATTTGAGAAAAATATTTAGATCAAGCTGGATTTTGCAAAGCCCATCCTGAGGTATAAGCTTTTTCAAATTTTTGTATTTTATGTTGGGTGTTCCTTTTTCCTTATCAGTGCCTTTCACTCTTTGAGGCCATCTAGGTGGATTATGTTAAATTTTTTCTTTGTCTTTAATTTGCTCAATTACTTCATTGCGAGGCCTAACTAGATCAGTTTCTTCTGAAGATCCCTCTTCTAGTGATATTTATGTTTTGTTTTGGTTGTATTGCTCTTTTAACTTTCAAGGTACCAATGTTTTCCTGAGCAATGCCCATTTTTGCCTACAGGTAGATGAAATTCCTGAGGAAACACTTCCCGAGCCATTCAGCCAGTCAAAGCAAGATCTTCATTCGAATATGATCAAAGATTCCGCTGCTTCTTCACCAACAGAGACATCTTGTGATGTGCTAATGGAACAGCCACAAGCTGTAGCATCTCATTTGCCTCGAAACTTCCAGAGGCGTTTTTCACAGAAAAATTCAGGTGAACCAGAGAACAGAAACAAAAAGCCACCAAGCCTTTCTTGCCAACTATCAGATCCTCCAGTTGGGGATACATTCCTCAGCAAAAGTTCCTCCAATGAGGAAGTTGTTGCTACTGTTGCTCCATCCCCTGTTAAATTTTCAACTTCAGCTCGATTGCCACTGTCTCCCCCGCCTGCAACTCCAGTGAAAAAGACAGATTCCACCGACTATCAAGATTTTTGTTCCATGAAATCCCCTGATATTCAATCCACCCCTGCCAAGCTCGCTTTTAGTCCAGCAAGTTTGATGACAGTGACGCTTCCACAAAAGTTTTCACCAAACAAGAGATGTCTTATAAGTCCCGATGATGATTCCAATTAATTCACCTAAGAAGAAGATCGCTCAACCCGATTCCGGTCATTGAAATTTGATACTCCTGTGGAGGCTGCAAAGATCGAGGAAGATATAAATGAGAAAGGAAGCACATCAGTTGATAGTGATATTGTTGACATTCTTCCTGAGAGTCTTCTGCAATCGGTATGCACCAACCAAGATATTGATCCCACAGTGTATTGCATTTTATAAATATATAAATGCTTATATCCTTAATTTTATTTAAGCTTACTTGCTTTTGTGTCCACATCAAATACCTGCAAAGCACAACAGAAGAACAGATGTTATATACTGACTGACTTAAGGGTGGGCCTTCTTGAATTGTGAGGACTTGATACTCAATGATACCTAAACAACCATGGTAACAATTTTGACAAACAAATGATGGGATCATCGACATTTTGACTTCCCAGGATACACTGATCTAGCCAGACTGTCCATTGATCGTGGTTGATCTCAACGTTAATCGATTCTTACACTTGTGGGTGCAGAGACAACAACAGTGATCAACGATCCACCCCACCCACAGGTGAGACTCATCCACCCAATCTTAATAGATCCACTCATTCAAATCTATCAACCCATGACTAAAGAGCAGAGGCTTATGCAGAGATAATTGATATCATTATGATCCCGACGAAGCGTCAACCTTCTCACTCCGGCATCTGTCTGTTAAATCATCACACAGAGCAGAGTTGAACAGCCTAAACTATCACAGAGTTGCTAAAACGGTCCCGATCGATTCAGCAGATTTACACGATGATCCTTCAATCATCTGATCCACAGCATTCGCTTTCCCACTAAGGAAAGGATGTTTTCAGTGGTGTTTGATATCATCATGCATTCTTTGCAGCATCAAGAAGACATCAAGTCCTGACTCAATCCGACAAACACTAATGGAGGCAAGGTGAAAGAATGGTGGGAGTCAATTTCAGGATGTGCAAATTACTGGCTCGGAACTAATGGGACGGTTCACAAGTGCAGCCTCTGTAAATTGTGCCATTTGTATTTGTCGTCTTTTTTTTTTTTCCTTCTCTATTTTACAACTCTTCTAGATTTTCCTTTTCTCTATTGTACAACTCTTCTAGTTCACGGTGCTTGACATTCTGGTGGGCAAAACCCACTGAAGAGCTGCAATTTTTGGTCAATGTGAGCAGCATACAATCATGTAGGCACATTGAATTTATAACATCATCCAAAGATACGAATCGAAGCTATGATTTAGCTTATTGAACTAATTTTCTGTCTGCCACCTTCAAATGCGAAAAATGTGGGATTACTTAACTTGTTGATGAGTAATTGTGTCTTTGGTTGTTCAAAGCTGCCAAACATGGTGTTTTGCTTTTCAAGCACCAAAAACTGCCCACTGGGTTGTCAGTTGTCACACAGACTACATCAGAAACCTAATTTCTATGCTTTTTCGTTTTTCAATTCAATTTATTCTGTTATTAGATGCTTAATTGATTGGGTCAGCAATCCGAAGAAGTTACTGATTGGCTTCTTGAGGTGCTAGTATTCAAATTCCTTTGTAATTGCCTTTAATTCTATACGCAAAATCTGAGTGGATTGTTAACATAACAGATTATTGAATTCCTTCATTTGACATGTGTTTACAGGGGTTCCCACCATGATGCTATAGTAGTATTTCTCCCTAGGTATTGGCTCCTCAGGATAAATTTGGTTGCTCCTGACTTCAGTCCGACCTGTTGTTGATCAAGGTCTCTTGCCCCACAGCAAGTATAAACCTATAATAGAGATAACTGCTCCTAAGACAAGCACAAAGGGGAGAAAGACTCCTTTAGAACCTATAAAACAAGGCATAGGCATATGTGTCTGCAATGCTTCTAAAATTTGACAAACTCTACCTACCTGCCCATATACAGCTTTCCAAGAACAAAGTATGCTGTAAATGCCACCATTATTGTCGAGAGAGGATTAAACAAGGTCACAAAAACCGGCCCTTTTTCTCTATTACACCATAGCAAGACGAAGATTATTATACCCGAGCACACCACTCCCTGCCATTATCAGTCAAGTATGGATTAGAATTGTTCAATAGCTTTAGATTGTGTGTGTTTATGGATCTGAAATCCACTCATAACCTTACTTACATAAAATGGTGGACCATAATTGGATGTTGACTGTCAATAACCATGCTTCTGGTTTATGTTGCATGATTACTGCAATGACAGCTGATTGTGCTCCTCCAAGAAAGTTCATCCATGTAGTAATTGACAGTGGTGCTGGATATTTCTTCATGGTAAATGCCTGCAGTATTTCTTCTTTGAAGGGAAATTCTTTTTCTGCATCATTAACAGACAGTAGAAAGTGCAAGTTGAAGAGTAATTTTTTACCTGCATGATATACCAAGCGGACCATGTTATGCAACTTGCTACTGTTAGAATCGATCCTTTGTCAATTCGTGCAGATTATTTCCTGAGATGTGGATTAGAGGCTTGCCCAAGTTTCTTAATACATGTCCCTTGCAAGATGTCATGATCATGACCCCCATCAAGGAAAATAAGGTCCCAAAGATTTTGGCTAATCCTCTGGGGTTTCTAACATCAAGCTGTTCCAGTCTGCATTGAATGGAATTGGAATTTAGTATTTGATACTTTCTTTAATGAATTGAAAGTAGGAGTCAAAATCTCACCTGAGAATAATTGCCATTACAAAAGTCAAGGATGCAATGGTGTTAATCATTGATGCTAGAAAGGTCGGCGAGGTGTATTTCAAGCTTGCAAAGTACATGTTAAGAGTTAATCAATCCTGTTTCATGGGCAGAGGAGCAGTTAAGTGTTTTCCTCCGTTAGATAAATATACTGAAAGTGGAATCCAGATATCCTACCCTAAAAGAAAGCACAAATATCTCAGCAAACAAGGCTAAGGTCAGCTTTGGCCTTACTTTTCTGCAGGGAAACATAAACAATTATCAAATGATAAACCTGCCATAAAACTGATGAAAATGTGTCTTAATTCATGGTAAGATTACTGAAAGTAGACAGCTACAAGAACACAGAGCTAGAGAAGAAAGTACCTTTCAAGTACATAAGCAAAAGGAAACATCACTAAACCGCCAATGAAATGGCGGTAAGCGCTCTATAACATGAGGATTCAATCCATTGTTAAAGGCAGCCTCTGCTGTGAAATAGAGAAGAGTATAACAGGTGTGAATAAGAACCATGAGAACATGTGATTTGAACCTCTTATAGATCACTCCAAATGCACACATCTCATGTGCAGCTCTTGAGTCTGAATCCATTTTCACTTCTTCTTTGTGAATTTTACATTTATGAGTTTGAGAACAAAATGCATCCATATATATATACTTTAATTGCATCACAAATATTGTTTATTGCACGTGGTAGAGCATCGTGTTCTTCTATATCAGATCTGATACTACTTGAATATTCTGACTGGTTGGACTGCAGAAATACTGTTTTGAATGACCAGGGAATCAAAATAATCGTTGAAGTTTCCACTTCAACTTAAAACTGTACATTGGTAGCCATGACTAGAGTGAAACTGTGAAGTTAATGCAATTACTTTGGAAACTGCATGATTACGCTCTAAGAATTATTGAGCAAATCTCATTTTTATCCATGGTTATGATATATATATTAGAGGAATCTATTTTATCTTCCATTTCTTTGAGCTGTCTACTTCTACCTTTCTGAGGTGGAACATCTTGTTCTTTCTGCACTCTCCCTTCAGATCTTTGTGAAGATAGAATGTGCGATCAATCTTGACACTTTGGAATGACTATTTGAGAATATATTAGGAAATTGAAGCCCAAAAACACCTTTGTCACGTGTGATATGGTCCTAGTTACTGAAGTTTTAGTTCCTTTTGCAGAATATTTGATTGGAAAGCACCTTGACATCACAATTAGCTGAAAACAATGACTATTCTGAATTTATTCCTGTAGATTTGACTGCCTTTTTCTTTTCCAACTCCATTCATTTTCTTTGCCATCAGAATTAGATCAAGTTCATGAACCTGTAAACAAACACTATGAAGTTGCAGAATCAAGAAAGGCCCACTGACTAGGGAGTCAAATGACTTTGTTTCCTCCATATTTAGTTGGCATCTGAACATTGCTTTTTTTCAAAAGAAATGGGTGTTAACATCATCCAAGTTCTTGTATTAATCGCCCCCCACTTTTGTCTGCAACAAGACTTTGCCCAACTGATCATGGCAACTTGTTTCAAATTTCTACCCTTTATCTCCTGCTGAATTACTGAATTACCCATTAATAATATCAATTAAATATCTAGGTGGACTTGTACATGTGATTCCATTCCATTGCAGGTGACTAAATGCACCATGGATGCATATTTGGGAAAGTGTGTTTCAGGCTGTTGATTTAGATATAATATCATTTCAATCTTGAAGTTTTCAAAAATTCAGTATCAGTATGGTTTTATAAAAAATAAAGGAAAGATTTCAGTCAATTGAGCTCTAGATACTAACTTAACAGACGGTGACTACCTTGATGAGCCTGATGTACCTTAGTGAGTTTAGGTACCCACCTAATAAGTTCTAGGTGCTGGATTTTTTTTTCGTCATACTGATGCTGGATTACAGCTGTAATAAAATAACATTATTTGTAAATCAGAGCCTGAAAGACACTTTTCCCATGCATCTTTCCCTCTGGGGGTCCCAACTGGCTAGAGGTTGGCCAAGGACATTCATGGATATTAACACAATGGGAGATGCCTGTAAGCTATTGTATTAGTAAGCTTACAACTTTGGAGGCATAAAATCCAATGAGGTTTTTCTTGGCAACATTCCCTCCCCCTCCCTCCCCTCCCCTCCCCCACTTATATATATGTATACAATATATACCAAGATTCCAAAGATGCTAGCCTAGTATAGTACTGGAGAAGCCCATTAAGGGAAGGAAAAAGGCGATGAGGCCAAGAGAAGTAATGGAATTCAGAACACCCCAACACCCATCTCTGGGCACAAACAACTGGGGTGGTGCATCTCCCTTGTTAGCAAGGGACATCCCTAAGGAGTCCCTTGAGCAGAGGTACCTAAAGCTCAACAGTATTCGAACCCGGGACGAGATTTTCCCGGCAGAGGACGATGATTTCATCTACTTGCCTCAGACTGCAGCCCCTAAAACTGCATATCCTTCAACACCAGCAACACAAGGCAGAAAAGGCTTTTTCTCAAAGCTACTGAAAAGGGGGGTACACAAGGAGAATGCTGTCTTGGGTTCAAACTCTAAGCACAAGAGATGGTTTCCTAGATGGGACCCTGCAAATAGATGGCCACAAGGGTGGTGTTGATGCTTTCTTTTTTTACTTTTTTTTTCATGCATGCAGGGTTGTTTGGGAGGAAGGAGGTATATAAGGTGTACAAATGTCCCTGAGTTTTGTAAGTATGTCTCATTTTGCTCCTAAATTTTTTTTCGTTCTCGATATCATGACGTTTACTTCTATAGTCACCCATGACCATTTGTGACATTTTCCAATGATAAGGACATGACCAAGTTATAAAAGTAAATTCAAAGGTATTTTAGGACCGAAAAAAAGTTCAAAGACAAATAAGACATGCGTGTAAAACCCAGAGGCATTTTTGCCCTTATCCCGGAGGAAGGATAATATGACATCGAGTTGCTTGCAATTGGAACACATGGAAAGCAGTTGATGCTTCATGCTTCTAATTGTTAGAAGCTTATATGCAACTTGACAGCATCAAAATCTTCTCCCCATCTTGTTGAAAATCTCTCTATATTGTGATGTATAATAATTTGTGCTCAATCTTCAAGCATGTTACACATATTGTTCATTTTCCTTACCTTTTTTCCCTCTTTTCTTAGTACTTTTCCAAAACCAAACACAATCTAAGAGAATCAATGACGTAATTGTTTCCTTGAAACCAAAATTTCCAATTTTAAAGCATGATGTTTTTGTGGGTCCATTCTTTGCTTTCATTTCCTTATGAGGAAACTGAATTTATTCCATAGGAATGATGCAAAACTTCCAACAAACTTATTCTTAATGTTTATGTGATAAAAATTTGAAATTAACATATTTTTGTCATACGATACCTAGGGGCTTGGTGTCAATTAACGCCTCGAGCCTTCGCACGAAGGTTTGAAGTGTGTGACATAACCTTCCTTGTAACTGGATTTTTGTCCAATTACCAACACATATTCAAAATAAATGTGCAACTTTCTAAATTCATAAATTCTCCAAATTCAAAATTTCATGCCGACAAAAATTACTTTTAAATATCAAAATCTCAATTATGCATGTCGCATAAAGCTGTTCAGAATATAACCATAATTGGAATCTCTCAAATCCAACTTTTTACTAATATAAAAACGAATGTTATCATCCAAGTGACTTTCTCAATTAGCTTTCAAAACCCAACATTTCACATAAACATGAACTTATTAGTTCAACATGATCCCACATAAAGTTCTAATCAAATCCTAATGATGAATCCCAACCTAGTCATCAGCTCTCGCCGGAAATTAAAATGAAAATATGTCGAATGAGAGTGAACTTAAAGCTGATAAAATGCTAATACATTTTCATGGATCAAAAGTTTTCAATCTATAACAAATAGGAGATGTTTTTCATCAAGCTTTAGATTAAAAAATAAGTTGGAACATTAACAAAATTTACTTCAAAACGTTCTCACATCCATTTCAAATCAATTTCATATCAAATGTGATCAAAACAATTTCATATCAAATTTCGATTCAAACACTTTCATATCAAGTCTAAAATCAAATACATGTTAAATATATTTTTCTCTGGTCATCAAATATCAAATGGTGCTCAATCATGTGGGACTTTCAAATGGGTGGCTAGATGCAAATTGTTCCTTTTAAGGTGGACGGAACCAAACACTACACTAGTACTAGTAACCTCTAACCCAAGAAACCCCAAATTTGAGGGTTGAATCCAATTACATTCGTCATTAAAGGAATGTAAAGGTCGGTATTATTAAGTTGTGAGGGCCGATAGTGTCGACTATTATTCAGTTGAGGGCAGACTAGCAGAAAGTCAAAATTTCATTCAAAAGTTCAAATTACAAAAGATCATATCTCCACATTTTCTTTCGTAAACAAAACAAATTAGTACAATCATACAAAACTACTTTTTGATCCATGGATAATCAAATAAATAAAAAAGTAAAACTTTTCATAAACCAAGATTATATATAATTGATTAAAAAACAGTTTCATCCTCAAATGAAGTGAAAACAAACAATTTCTTTTTTAAAGATGCATTAATATCTCTTACCTCAAAAGAGTACTCAAAAGCTTTGAAAGAGCTAATATAAAGAATTTCACCTCAATGAAATATTTCTCCTAAAATAATAAGGAAAAAACTATTATCATTACTTATTTATTCTTACAACTTTCCTAATTTGATATTCTTAACAATGATATTATTTTAATTTTTTTAATCCATAATAATAAAAGTTAATGGGTTTCTAAATATTTATAAAATTTGTGATTTATAAAGTTTATTCTATCAACATGATTTTTGTTCACCTCAAACATATTAACAAATGTTCAAATGATAACTATTTGAATTAGGTAGTTTACATTTTATAAAACTCATATTCCTTTGGATCTTATTTTAATAATTTATTTTTATGCTCTTAATTTGAGACTACATTATTTTACTAGAAAGAAATAATATTAATATTTTACAAATTATATTATTACACAATACTAATCTAGCCTTTTACCTAGCAATTATCATACTTGACAGCAGCAAGTATTATTAGCGAATCTTATTTCCTATAATTGCTAAATAGTATTCTAATCATTATTCCTTATAAATTCTCAATCTCCTAATAAAATATTTACTTGCCAAAATACATATATCTTTAAATACTTATCAAATACATATATTTATACAAAAATCAACATTTTCAAATTTATCTTATTTGTTTATTATTATTTTCTTTCAAAAATTATCCTTAAATACTTTTCATTCTCATACTCAATGTAATTCAGTATGACACCCATCAATCCTTATTTTTATTTTATTTTTAAAGAGCAGAAAGTGTCCCCAATCGACTTTTTCGGGGTTGATCACAAGCGAAAGAAAATTAAGAGAAATCTACATCGAAAATGCAGAAAAATAAAATAAGGAAGATCTTACCTAGAGAAATTTGTTCTTCAAATCCTAGATCCGAAAGTCGTACGTCCTCTGGAATTCTACCAGACATAAATTTAAAAATGAATAGAAAGAATTTTCTTTTCTTATTCCAATTTATACTTAGGGTATCTATTAGAAAAATTACCTTTTTACCCTTCTTTCATTAAATTAATTAATTAATTAGCTAGTGAATTATTATTATTATTTTCTAACTTATGCCTATAAGAAGTCCCCTGTCATTATTATTTTCCCTAATTTGTACCTATATAAATTCTTGTCATTATTATTTTTTCTAACTTATAACTATACAAATTTTTGGGTGTTACATTTTTAATCTTTTAAAATATATTTTAAAAATAATTTTTATTATAGATATTTTTTGTGAGTGAGGTCTTGGTATCTATTTCAATTTAATAACAAAGACATCTCTTTCTTATTCATGTTATTCAAATAAGTAGATGTCCGAGTATTTTCTTCCAGCTCTCCCTTTTTGATTGAAGGTCTGATCTCAAATTTAGTTGATTATCAAATGGTTTTTTTTTTTTTTTATTCTAAAATAAAAAGCCCATTTTAAAGACCGTTGTTCTTATCATCCCATTTTGTGGCCCAAGAACTTTATTCTGATGTTGTAAACCGTTCTGCGAGACTTCGAAACACAAGCCCTTCTTTCTGCAATGTTTTGCACTTTTTAAACTCCTGAAACCTTTACACCAATGAAGCCAGACAATGGACTCATCCATTTTTCTTTCCTCTGACATTAATAAAACTCTGTGTATCATTAATTAATGTTCAAATTTTAGTCATACTAAAAATAAAAATATAATATAACTCTATTTTGTTTTTCTTGCTTTTTTCGTTTAGTTTTTTTAAACAGTAATTTACAGAAAACTACTTGAGTTGTCCATAGAATTCGTGGGTCTCAATTTTTAATGAAGAAAAATCAGTAGCCCTGTTAAAATGCTTACTCCCACCACGGTTGTAACAACCTAACAAACTTTCCCTCCCTTCCACCCTTGTATTTCTGTATATAAAGATGCTTCTGTAATCAGTTGGGGTCGGAGAATAAAAATTCAGTACAGTTAGTTACATTTTGTTTCCTTGTTTCTCTCTCTTTCAATTACTCTGTTTCATTCATCTTCTTCATGGTATCAGAGCCATTTTCAATTACTCGGTTTTTTTCGTTCTTCTTACACGTTTGTTTTTCAGAGTTTCTTATGTAGAAACCAAACTGAACAAACCCTAGAATCAACTATGCTTAATCATTAAGAATCATAAACATTTATACATGAAAGCGTACATGAATCCATTGGAGATTAATGAACCTAAATCATTGTGGATTTAGTCGTCCAAATTACAACGCAGTCCTAGAGAGAGTTTCCTCAATTTCTCTTTTTTCAATGAATGGGTGGAACAAAAGAATGAACATCCGTTGAATTTAGGGACCAAGACCCTTTTATGCTAGGGAAGTGATGTTTCACCAAGCATCACTTCTCTATTAAGGTTTTCTGTTTTGGCCTATCAACAAAACAAAAACAAAATGTCTCTACACATAATTTGAGGATCACATCTTAACCTTGATGCATAAAGCCTATCGAAGATAAATTATAATAGATCACTTAAAATAAAGGCTTAAAATATTATTTGGGTGTACAACACATAATAGTTACATATAAGCCCACTATTGGGTTAATTAAGTCAACAATCTCTCACTTGGGCTATATGTACAACCTTATAATTATGTATTGCAATGAAGAAACATATGAACTCAAACCTCATTACCCAAAACATGCATCAAGAAAACAATCCAGTCCATCAATTGTATCAACACGGGATCAAAGCGGCCTTTGTCATACTTGTCGTAACTCGACCTATCAATGGTCACATGTATTGATATGACTGAATGACAAGGATCACAATGTGGATGTGTAGCATGAAAATTTAATGTAATATGATCTTAACATGCCTATTTCCATCTGGTCCAACTTTATTCTTTAGTGAGATCAAACCAAAATTAGTTTAGACTGTCAATAAAACAAGAAACTGAAGTTCTGTAGAACATAAAACCTCAAAATATGTACAATTGAAATATTTGGAAATATATCTATAACAAAAGCATCTCAAATACAAACTCCTACTAAAACTGAATATTCTCATACAATATGACACTCATACTAGCAGTATGCTGGGTGACAATCCTTTAGTAAGAGAATTAGCAATCATAGAGTTTGTCCCAATGTGCTCTATATACAACTGGCCATTATGAACTCTTTCTTTAACAACAAGAAACTGGATGTCAATGTGATTCGACTTTGAAGAGCTTCTGTTGTTATTAGAATATAACACTGTTGAGTTATTGTTACAATATAACTCTAATGGTCTTTCAATCCCTTTCATACGTAGCCCGGTGTGAGTTTGCTCATATCCACATGGTTGGAGGCCTCATAGCAAGCTATAAACTCTGTTGCCATAGTTGAGGAAGCTATAAGTGTTTGTTTGGCACTCCTCCAAGATATAACTCCTCTAGCTAGCATGAAAGCATAACTTGATATGGATCGTTTGCTATCTTGACATCTAGCAAAATCGGAATCAGAATAGCCAAAGATCTCTAAACTATCTGATCTCATGAAATCTTTTGTTCTCTTTAAGTACTGCATGACCCGTTTGGCTACTTTCCAATGGTCAATTCTAGGGTTACTCATATATCTACCCAACATGCCAACTACGAAATATCCGAACGCATAAATACTTGAGCATACATAAGACTCCCCACGGCCGATGCATAAGGAATCTTTTTCATTTCCTCAATTTCAAGATTATTTTAAGGCAGAGTGAGACTAAACTTGTCTCCTTTGGCCCTACGGGTGTATCTCTAGATGTGAACAATCCTTCATCACAGGAATCTAATATTCAATACTTTTTCGATATAGCTCTTTTGTGATAACCGAAAAATACCTTGAGAGCGATCTCGTAGTATTTGTACATACCCTAATCTGAAATAGGCATTCCAGAGATCTTTTCATCTCAAAATTCTTTAGAGAAATTTCTTAGTTTCATGCAATAAACCTATATACGCTACTAGCAAGTAGAATATCATTGACATATAAAATCAGGAAGATAAATTTACTCCCACTAAACTTATGATATACACAATCTTCAACCAAATTTACCTCAAAACCATTGGAGGTAATAACTTGATGAAACTTGTGATACCATTCACAGGAAGCATGTTTAAGACCATAGATGGATTTCTTTAATTAACAAACCATCAACTTTGGATCCCCAAAGACAAAGTTTTCTGGTTGTACCATATAAATAGTTTCGTTAATGTTATCATTGAGAAATGATGTTTATCAGTCGATGTAGCTCCTAAAGAAATCCAAAATGAGCCACAAGTGCCGTTATAGTCTTAAAGGAGTCTTTCGTAGAAACTAGAGAGAAAGTTTCCTTATAGTCTATGCTTTCCTTTTGAGTGAAACCTTGATGACTAAGCGAGCTTTATATCTTTAGACATTGTCATTTGAATCCCTCTTTTGAATATCCATTTACAACCAATAGGTTTCGATCATTTAGGCAATTCAATAAGATCCCAAACGACGTTGTCTTCCATGGATTTCATCTCATCCTCCATGGCATCAATCCACTTGTGAGAATTAGAACTTTGTAAAGCTTGCTAAAGATTGATTGGATCATCTTCTGCTAAGTTTACATCAACCTCATGTTCTTGAAGAAAAACGATATAATCATGCAGATCGCACTTCTCCTTTCTCTTGTGGATCTCCTTAATGGCACTTCTTGAGGTTGTTGAGTTTGTACTATAGGTTCTTGAGGAAGAAATTCATTGTTGTCTTGTGCGGAAGCATTATCTTGAACAATATCGGGTAAAATAACTTGATCAATGTTGTCTTGTGCCGGAAGAACTTCATTGTTGTCTTGTACCATAATAACATCTTAAACAATGTTAGGTAAAATAGCTTGAGCATTGTCAAGAGCAATATTAGGATAAAAAACATCAGGTATGAGAACTTGATCCTTATTGATCTCTTGTTCTTCTTCAAAAACAACACTCCTTATGTTATCTTCTCCTACAAGCTTCGACATCCTGTGAAAGAATCTTGCATTTCTCATCTCAAAAAATGATCTAATAGTGGGATTATAAAACTTAAAGCCCCAAGAACGTTCGGCATAACCAACAAAGTAGCAGCTAACTGTTCTTTCGTCTATTTTCTTTTCATTTGGCCTATAAGGTCGTGCCTGAGTTGGATAACCCCAAACATGTAAGTGCCTATTGCTAGGCTTCTTTCCAGTCCACAACTCATAAGGGGTTTTAGCTAGTGCTTTACTTGGTACCCTATTAAGAATGTACATTGTTGTCTTAAGTGCTTCTCCTTAAAGCGATTCAAGTAAAAAAGAATGACTAATCATACTTCTCACCACGTCCTAAAGTGTTCGATTTCGTCTCTCTACAACACTATTCATGCTAGGCTTACCCGACATTATGTATTGCAGGACGATCCCACATTCCTTTAGGAAGATAGCGAAAGGTCCATATCTGCCATAGTACTCACCACCACGGTCAGATTTGATAGCTTTAATCTTCTTGCCAAGTTGGGTTCCAGCCGGCTTTAAAGGAGTGAACATGTCCAAAGCTTAGAGACTTCTCATAGATCGTTTAGGTACCCATACCTTGAATAGTCATCTATGAACGTAATAAAATACCATTGACCATTCCAAGAAGATATGGGGAATGGTCCGCATATATCGGTATGACTTAGTTCTAAGACATTTGTACATCTATTGGCACCTAATTTCATTTTCTCTATTTGTTTCCCTTTAATGCACTCAATGCAAACTTGAAAATCTATCATTTCGAGTGAATAAAAAATTTCATCTAACACAAGCCTTTGAATTCTCTGTTTAGAGATATGGCCTAATCACTTGTGCCATAACATTACAGAATCCTTATCAGTTAATTTACGTTTTGTACCACGTATACTTGTATACAATGTTTCATTAAATGAGACAATAATATCCAACAAATAAAGGTTTTCATGCACAAATAAAGAACCAGTACCAATTACATTTGAATTTAAAGAAAGACTAAATTTCGAATTTCCAAATGAAAAATAATATCCAGATTTGTCCAATACAAAAATTGAAATCAAATTCCATCTAAAGGACGGTACAACATAAGTTTCCTTTAAATCTAAATAAACACCAGTTTTTAATAACAATCTAAATGTCCACATTTTCCCCATTTTCGCGTTTGCCATCACCCACATAGATGAATCTTTCAAAATCATTTGACGGTCGGCTCCAAAGACAACCTTGTAAGGAAACACTTAAGTGAGAGTAGCACCAGAATCTACCCACCAAGTATGAATAGGTACAAAAGTTAAATTAACTTCAAAACAAACTAGAGTGAGAAGAGTACTTTTCTTAATATGCCAAGCAACAAATTTGGGACACTCTTTCTTGAAGTGACCCGCTTTCTTACAAAAATAGCAAGTGAATTCCTTATCTTGTGTCTTTCCCTTTTTCTGCTTGGATTTACTTTCTGTAGTGTCTTTGTAAGAGTTTTTAGCTCTCTTCTTTTTCTTTTTCTGAGAAGTTAATGCTAAATAAGCACTTTTTGTCTTATCTTTCTTTATCATTTCCTCTTCTTGCACACAATGAGAAATAAGCTCATTCAAATTCAATTTATCCTTCTGAGTATTATAACTCACAATGAACTAACTAAATTATGCAGGAAGAAATATAAGAACTAAATGCACAAGCAAGTTATTAGACAATTGTAACTTAAGCGCCTTTAATTTTCCGGCAATATTAAACATTTCCATTATGTACTCCCTTATGTTCTCCTTGTATGTATATTTCATGCCAGCAAGTTTTCTCAAAAGAATACTTGTTTCCGCTTTTCATTTTTAGCAAAGACTTGCTCTATATCAAGAAGAAATTTCTTAACATTAGCACTCTTAGTGATAGATCCTAGAAAAGCTTCTAGAATGGAGCGTTTCATAAGCATTAGATTCAAGCGATTGGATTGTTCCCACTTCTCAATATTAGCATCATTGAGGTTTTCTGAAGTAGAAATAGGGCGTTCCATTCTTAATGCTAGGTCTAATTCCATACAGTCGAGAACAATTTCTACGTTCTCTTTCCAAATCTTGAAATTGCACCCATTGAGCATGAGAATTCCATTAACTTGAGTAGATAGATTTGCAGCATTAGAAAGAGCTGAATCCATTGTAAGAAACAAATAAGCATGCTCACATAAGTTCCAAAACCAAATCATAGTAATAATAAATTCAAATTCAAGAAAAATCTCATTCCAAGATGTCAAGCACTCTATTAATGTCTTGTCTTTACATAAAACATTAACTTGTAATTGATGTCTTGTTGTAGTGATCAAACACCGATAAAAAGTATTGTCAGATAATGCATATTCCTTTGGGTATATTCATCATTCACATGTAAAACCAAATGTTCATCACATGTTTATCACCACAGGTGTACATATACATTTGTCAAATATTAATTTTCCTTTGGGCCAATTAATATTCACATGATATACACTACACTACCGTCTACATTTTGAATCAAATCAAATCAACTTTCACAAGAGAGGCCATTTGGTGACATGTTGCTATAATTAGTCAATTCAGAGGCTGTATAAATACATACAAGATTTGAATTTAAAATTACACCAAATGCTTTTATTTGTGTATGTAATTTAAAGGAACAACATAAAAAAAATAAAATTAAAACACTGTTACTTTATTCCCCATTTCAAGAGTTCTTTGAATCCAAACAAAAATGGGCACATAAGACTAAAATCAAACCCATAAACGTTTTAGAATCATGAAGCCCTTTTAGATTATCTTTTTTTGTTGCCAAATACGTAATTGTGATAGGTTTTATCCCTTTAGCAGGTATACATACACCCTCATGATTGCAATCTTTACAATAATTAACGAGGACTTGAAAACTAAAAATTAATAGAGGGCACATGCATAAATTGCGGGTCAGTGTTTTGATCCAAACACACCCCATCACGAATATTTAGTGTTATGTAGTTATAAGCATGTTGAACAAGTCATATTCATAATGTCAAGATTGATTCTTAGAGTCTTTTCTAGACTCTATACACCTCTAATTTCATAGAGCCCACTTTATGGTGTCCACGACCGATTAATATTTGACTATAAAACTGGTGACTGGAGTCTCACAATCACTAGTACGTATTTGGAAACCAAGTGAACATTTATTTATATGAATTCCATTAGCTACAAGTCTGAACCAATCATTATTCTAGATCCACTAATCCATACGATATTCAAAGGTGTGAATTTCTAAAATACGAAGATCTCTCATTCAAAGGTCCAAAAAATGGTATTTTTGTCTTGGATAAAGAGTTTTTCATTTGGAAAGAATTCCACTAGAACCTTTTTTTTTAGTTTTAAATAATAATAATAACGATCAAAACTTGCAACCTGCAACAACAACAATTGCCTAAAGAGACTTAGGGTCCATTACAATTACTTTCCTGAATTCACTATTCAAATATTCAAACACTAAAAGCCCATTGGTGTTGATACTTGGAATTTAAGGTCATTCCATAATATGTTGTAAACACATGTATGTGAAGCCTCCATCGCTCATGAAAATTCAAAACAAAGAAAAAATGAACCGAAAAGGAAGCCTTATAAAACTAAAACTAAAAAATTGAATCCACCAAAAGAAGGTTCGTTGTTATTTCCATAATTGACTTTCAAACATTAGGAGTCTTAGTGGATGTGGACTCTTTGTCCACTATCTTAGATATTATCCAAATTGAATGCAGATTATCCAAAAACCATCAACATAATTGAAATAAAGGATAAAATACGTCCACGATTATCCAACCAGAAAACAAAACAATTCCTGATGATTAAAACACGTTGGCTCTGATACCAAATGTAGAAACCCGAACTTGAGATCAACTATGCTTAATCATTAAGAATCATAAACATTTATACATGAAAGTGCTGCCTGAATCAAGCTAAGGAGATCAGCCCGAACCTAATCACAAATTGTTTAGCCTTCCAAATTACAAAATGGAGTCTGAAGAAGTTCCTCGAGTTTCTCTATTTTCTTTCTGGACGAATGGGTGGAACATAAGAAGGAACATCCATTGAATTAGGGAACCAAGACCCTTTTATGCTAGGGAAGTGATGCTTCACCAAGCATCACTTCTTTATTAGGGTTTTCTGTTTTGGCCCCTCAACAAAACAGAAAAACAAAATGTTTCTAGACATAATTTGAGACCACATCTTAACCTTGATGCATAAAGGCTATCGAAGATAAATTATAATAGATCACTTAAAATAAAGGCTTAAAATATTATTTGGGTGCACAACACATAATAGTTACATATAAGTCCACTATTGGGTTAAATAACCCAAAATCTTAAATAATGCAACAATCTTCCACTCATTTTTCAGAGTTTCAACAGAATCAAAGTGTCACTCTAATTCCCACACAAATCCTCAATCATGTGCTTCCTATCAAACTTGATAGATCCAATTACATACTGTGGAAAACACAAATGGAAAACATGGTTTTTGCTAATGGTTTCAGAAAATATATTGAAGGAACCAAGTAGACTCCACCCAAGAATCTTCATTTTGGTGAACCTAATCCAGAGTTTCTTCAATGGCGAAGGTTCGATCTCACTATTATGAGTTGGTTGTACTCGACTTTAACCCCTAACATTATGAGCCAAATTGTGGGGTATCAATCGTCTCATGAGGCATGGGTAGCTCTTTAGAAATTTTTTTTTGCTTCATCCAAGGCTAGAATCATGTAACTTCAATTAGAATTTCAAACAACCAAGAAATTGGGTAATTTTATGATGGAATATATCATGAAGATGAAGGCTATTTCTAATGATCTTACAGCAGCTGGAGAATCAGTTAAATATTGTGATCATGTGCTGCAACTTCTTGCTAGATTAGGACCAGAATATAATGTTGTTGTTGCTTCATTGACTACCAGTGATGATGATTTATCTCTTCATTCGGTCCATAACATTCTATTTACACATGAATAGAGACTCATGCTTCTGAATTATGTTCCTCTTGATCTCAATCCAATGACAGCAAATATGGCAATACAAATAGAAACTTTTCATAAATCCCATAACAAAAGATCTCAAAAACCTTATGCTTACCAACTTCATCTGTACACAAATTCTTCTTACCGGCACCCTTCTGTTTCAATACCTCCACGGCCATCAATTTCTCCTCAACTACGACATCCATTACTTCCAACCCGTCCTCACTGTCAACTGTGTGGAAAATTTGGCCACATTGTTGTGAAATTCTATCATTGATTTGATATATCTTTCCAAGGTTCCAACTCACTTTTGTCCCCAATCGGTTTTCGTCCCACTTCAAGGCCATTTACTCCTATGCAAGCCATGATCACTACTAGTACTCCATCATTTATGCAGGAAGAATGATTTCTTGATACTAGAGCGACACATCATCTTACAAACGATTCACCGACACGTCTCATGTACAATACATGTAAGTCTGATCAAATTCTGATAAGCAATGAAATTCGATACTTCCTATTTAAAACACAGGTAACAAATGCTTCATTGTTTCATCCAACCAATTTTGTTTACATTACGTGTTTCATGTTCCTAATCTCTATAGTAATCTCGTTGAGGTGTGTCTAAATTCTATCACGATAATCATGCCTTCTTTGAATTTCCTATCCTACTCATTTTGTTGTTGGATCAACATTCAAGAGGATTCTCTTTCAAGGTTCCCTTAAGGTGGTTTGTACTTTTTCACCTTTTTCTACTCTTCTTAATAAATGGTGCCATGCTTATCACCATATGGGAAGCCTGTCTTGTGCACATACCGGGAGTTTTGCATGATCTCCCATTTTACATGAGTTTGTTGAAGTCGTGCTTGATAGCTTCAGCTTTTATTCAATCCCGACACATATTTTTAGTTGTTTTATTGTTTCAAATTGATTTGGTCAGTAGTAATTGTTGTTTTTTAGGAATCTGTTGATTGTGGAAATTTGTTCAATGAAGTGCTCTATTTTTTCATTCCTTCTTTTATTTATTTATTTGGTTTTTTTTTGTTGAATTTAAAACACATAATCCGATCAGTAAAAGTGTGGCCTTTGCACAACAAATTTTATTGTTCTTTCTTGCTTGATTTTTGTTACATTGATTTTTTTTATCAGTTCAATCTTTTTCACAACTCCAACAAATTCTGGTATTAGAGCTCTCTTTTGAGGGACCTAGGATTGAAAGAAATTTTTTTCCTCAAACTTTATTTTCTTTTACCATGGATTCAGAAACTCCTTTCACTGCACTTGCACCACCAGTCTTTAATGGTGAAAGCTATCATGTATGGGCAGTAAGGATGGAGACTCATCTGGAGGCAAATGATCCCTGGAAGCTATGGAGGAGAACTGATAAGAGTTCCTCCGTGCGAAAATCCGACTATAGAAAGCGGTCGAGAATCACAAGGAGAAGAAAATAAGAAAGTCGAAAGCAAAAGCTACGTTATTTACTTCAGTCTCCCCTGAAATCTTTGTCATAATCATGACAATGAAATCAACCTTTGAAATCTGGAATTTCCTAAAGAAGGAGTATGAAGGAGATGAGAGAAATAAGGGAATGCAAATTTTGAACCTAATCAGAAAGTTTGAGCTTCAGAACATGAAAGATTCTGAAACGGTGAAGGAGTACTTTGACAGATTACTTGAGATTGCAAACAAAGTAAGATTACTTGGTTATGAATTTCCTGAATTCATATTAGTTCAAAAAATTCTTGTAACTGTTCCTGAAAGATTTGAAGCAACTATTTCCTCTATGGAAAACACTAAAGATCCGTTAAAGGTTAGTTTGGCATAATTAATGCATACTGCGGGCATAAGAACATAGAAGGCTCATGAGGTTTGAAGGGTTTGTTGAAGGTGCATTAGTTGCAATAGCTCATCCAGGTGAAGGAGGAAAAGGGAAGAAGAATGAGAAAACATTGTGGAAGGAAGGTGCGTCCGCCCCTTCAAATGTTGAAGAGACACGACCAACAATGTGAAGTGTTAGAAGACAATGCATCATCAAAGAATACGCGAGACAATACTCAATAGAGAGTAGTGACCGCAACAGTTGATTTACAACAGAAAAATGTTGCTCAGGTTGTTGATAAGGAAGAGAATGAGAAACTTTTTGTATCTTCTTGCTTTGCAACCTGTCATTCAAGTGAGAAATGGCTCATTGATAGTGATGGTACCAACCATATGACCTTTGATCTTGATCTCTTCAAGGAATTGGACACTTCAATAGTTTCCAAAGTGAAGATTGGCAATGGAGAGTACATTGCAGTCAAGGAAAAAGGAACAGTAGCAATTGAAAGCATTTTAGGTACAAAGCTTATCAGAGATGTGTTGTTTGTGCCTAACATTAAATTTGTTGAGTGTTGGCCAGTTGATTTAGAAAGGTTTCAAAGTTATCTTTGAAACAAATCAGTGTCTAATCAAGGTTGCAACAAGCAATGATGTGTTCAGAGTTAAAATGAAAGGGAAGAGCTTTGCACTTGATCCATTCTGCGGGGAGGAGCAAATAGCACTCACGCAGCAAAATCCCATGCGAAGTCACAGCACGAGAGGCTTAGACATTTCAATCCTTACAAATTGTGGTTAATTTGTAAAGAAAGGAATTGGTTCGAGTCTCCGCACCTTGAATTTAAAATTCCATGTATTGTAAAGCTTGTCCAACGAGAAACGATCAAGACTTCCCTTTAAGCGGCGTTTTGAAACCTCTTGAAAGGCGCAATTGATACACCGCGATTTGGTGGACCTCCACAAACTCCATCCTCAGTAATTAGGTATTTTTATAGTCTTTGGCCAGTGACTATTCTAGAATGTGTTAGATCTATTTTCTTAGATTCAAGTCAGAAGTTGTTGGTGTGTTTTAGAAATTCAAGCGATGGATTGAAACACAAAGTGGTCACAAAATCTAAGCTTTGAGATCTGATAATGGCAAGGAGTACACTTAGATAAATTTAATATTTTCTATGAAGGTACGGGATTGAACATCAGCTCATTGCTCCACCTGCTCCATAGTAAAATGGAGTTAGTGAGAGAAAGAATCGTACCATAATGGAGATGGCGGATAATACAATGTTTGAGAAAGAATTTACCAAGGAATATTGAAGCGACGACACATACTATAGTCTTCCACTTCTCGATGAACTACCTCTGCTAAGCGGTAGTTGAAAAAGACTCAAAATGAAGCATGGTATGGTTTTAAACCTTCTCTGAAAAATCTCAAAGTATTTGGATGCTTGTGTTTTGTCTATGTGCCTCAGATCAAAGGGATAAGCTAGATAAAAAGGCAGAAGCAGAAATCTTTGTTGGTTACAACTTAATCTCTAAAGCTTATATAATTTTCCAACCAAACACTAAGAAAATTTTGATAAGTAGAGATGTGAATTTTATGGAGAATGATGAGTGGGATTAGAAAGGAAAGCAAGTAGTCTTAGTTCCTGACCAAGTTCCAAAATTGTAGCTCAAAGAAGATGAGTTGGTTGATGATGCTCACAGCAGAGGTAAAGATCACTTTAAAGTTATCATAGATCTGATGTTATAGTGTTTGAACCATGAGATTTTGGGAGGCAGAGAGAAAAGATCGAAAATGGGTAAGCGACAATAAGGAGGTTGAGCAAGATTGAAAAAAATCAGACTTAGCAGCTTGCAAAAAGACTAACAAATAGAAACGTAATTGGTGTAAGATGGGTATTTAGAACCAAACTCAATGTTGATGGTTCTATCAACAAGCATAAAGCCATCACCCCAGTTATGAGGGTATGCTCAGGTACAGTGTTGATATTTCGACACTTTTTGCTCCTGTTGCGAACTAGATATAATCGAAGGTTGTTGATTGCAATAAATGCACCAAGGGATTGGGCCGATCCTATCAACAGTATTAAATCGGCCTTCTTGAATGGCATACTTGAGGAGGAGATATATGTTGAGCATCTTGATAGATTTGCAGTAAAAGGGCATGAAGACGAAGTGTATTTGCTCAAGAAAGCCTTGTATGGCTTGAAGCAAGCACCTAGAGCCTGGTATAGCAGAATTGATGAGCACTTGATGGAGTTGGGTTTCAAAAAAAGTCTTAGTGAAGCTACCCTCTACATCAAAGTTGATGAAATAAATTTTGTAATTATTTCATTATATGTGGATGATCTTTTGGTTATAGGAAGTAATGAAGAACTTGTCAGAAAGTTCAAAGAAGATATGAAGCAAACCTTTGAGATGACAGATTTGGGGGAGATGGCTTACTTTCTAGGAATGAAAATCAAGCAGAAGAATGGAGAAGTGTTCATCTGTCAAAAGAAGTATGCTAAGGAGATTCTAAAAAAATTTAGAATGGATGAATGTAAGAGTGCATATACTCCCATGTGCTAAAAGGATATGCTGAGTAAGGAAGATGAAGCTGAGAAGGTGGATGAAACACTCTACAAAAGTCTAGTAGGTTGCCTGATGTATCTAACAACTACAAGGCCTGATACCTTATACTTTGTAAGTCTATTATCTAGATTTACAAATTGTGCAACAAAAACATATTTACAAAAAGAGTCCTTAGATATGTGAAAGAGACAAAGGATTATGGAATCAGGATCTGTGCAAGTCAAGATTGTGTTTTGTAGGGCTATTCTAACAATGATTGAGGAGGTTCACCTGATCATATGAAAAGTATTGCAAGTTACAGTTTTAAACTTGGTTCAGGAATGTTTTCATGGTGTTCCAAGAAGCAAAATACAGTGTCATAATCTACAACATAAGCTGAATTTATTGTAGCTATTGCTGTTGGAAATCAGGCCTTATGGTTAAGAAAGGTGTTGATTGATTTGAATATGAATTATGAAGGACATACAAAAATATTTGTTGATAATGTTTGTAATTGCTATATCTCGCTAATCCAGTTTTTCACGGGGCCCAGGCACTTCAATAACAAGTTATTCTTTCTTGAGGAGTGCAAAAGGTTTGGTTGGTTTGAAGTGCGCAAATATGATTTCAATAGCTAACATATTTACAAAGCCTTTGTCGAAGCAGAAGTTGGAACTCTTAGAAACTTAGGTTGCGCTTGACAAGCAAGAAGGAGTGTTGAAGTCTTGCTTGACCTTCTGACTCGTTAAATCCGACTTTTATATTTTTAATTGTTTGATTGTTTCAAATTGATTTGGTCAATAGTAGTTGTTGTTTTTTAGGAATATGTTGATTGTGGAAATTTGTTCCATGAAGTGCTCTATTTTTTCATTCCTTATGTTATTTATTTTTTTATTTTTGCTGTATTTAAAACACATAATCCAATTAGTAAAAGTGTGGGCTTTGAACAACAAATTTTATTGTTCTTTCTTGCTTGCTTTCTGTTACATTGATTATTTCTGGTTCAATCTCTTCACAACTCCTACAAAGTTCTTAAAGCTTGTTCTCCCTCTATGCATCTTTCTAATAGTAATAAAATTTCAGATTCTTGTATTTTCTGTCCACTTGCTAAGTCTCATAAACTTCCATTTTCTTTATCTCTTTCTCAAGCTACTCATCCATTACAATTACTTCATATGGACCTAAGTATTTTTTTTATTATTGTGGATGACTTTTCTCGTTACACATGATTGTTCTTTCTTACTGCAAAAGTGAAACATTATCTCGATTTGTAGTCATAAGATGATTACAAACCAACTAAACACCCCTATCAAATGCTTACAATATGACAATGGGGGGAATTCATTGCCTTTCGATCTTACCTTGAAAATCATGGTATTGTACATAGATTTTCTTGTCCTCATACCCTTCAACAAAATGGTCGTGTTGAGAGAAAAATTCGTCATGTTGTTGAAACTAGGCTAGCACTTTCTGCTCAAGTCTCCTTTCCTTCTAAATTCTGGATGCAAGCATTCCACATTGCCACCTATCTTATTAATCTTCTTCCTTCCAATGTTCTACTTAATCAGTCTCCAACTCATCTTCTTTATAACAAGACACCCAATTATGCCCATATTCATATTTTTGGATGTCTATGCTTCCCTTCCCTACATCCTTATATGTCAAAAAAACTTTCCCATAGATCTCTTCCTTGTGTTTTTAAGGATATGCACATTTTCAAAAAGGTTATCTTTGTTTTGAACCAAACTTCAAATCATTTCTACATTTCGACATGTTGTTTTCATGAAAACTCATTTCCATTTAGGTCCCCCTTATTGTCTTCTCCTTCGTCCCAGTCCCCTAATGTCTCCTCTACACCTACATTTATTCATCTTCCACAAACAATAACAACTACCATAGCTTCTTCTCCTAGTCTAGCCTCATCATTTGAGTCATCTCCCCCACCTATTCAGGTTCCCTCTATCTCTCACACAACCTCGCCTTCATCTCCCTCTCCTCCTCTTAACACACATTCTATGATCACTAGGGCCAAATCCGGTATATCTAATAAACAAACCTTTCTTGCCCATACACTGCCTGAACCTTAGACTTATCTTCAAGCCTTGAAAGACAATAATTGGGTCACTACCATGAAAAATAGAGTATGATTCTCTGTTACGAAATCATACTTGGACTCTTGTTGCACCACCTCTTGGTGCAAGGATTGTAGGGTGTCGACGGATATATAAAGTAAAATATAAACAATATGGCTCTATTGATCGTTTTAAAGCCAGGTTGGTGGCTTAGGGATTTACTCAAGCACCTGGTGTGGATTACTTTGATACTTATAGTCCATTGGTAAAATCATGCTCTACGGCTCATTCTAGCTCTAGTTGTATCATTTCATTGGCCTATTCGACAATTAAATGCAGAAAACACTTTTCTTAATGGTGATCTTCAAGAAGAAGTCTGCATGGTTCAACCTCCAGGATTCATCAATTCTCAACATCCTCATTATGTTTGCGGTTGAATAAGGCCCTATATAGCTTAAAAACTCGCCCTATTAGATTTTGGATTTCAATCTTCAAGAGTTGATACGGAATTTACCACACACAGTTGCCGACATTGTTGTTGTTATGGTTTATGTCGACGATATTCTGGTAACTATGTCACACCCCAATCAGGTCGATCAGACTAGGCGGTCGAGCCCAGGAGTCGGGACTCGAGACTATCTGGGACTCGATGATCTGTTCTTTATCGAATTTGTCACTTGTACTGTTTTTCTTATTCATATACAATTTACGTAATAGCAAAATCATTTACATATATATGAGAACTACCACAGTGAATCCATCAAAATCTATACACATATATTAGGTCCATTTACTTATACATGTACATTTTTTTCCTAATACAAAACATCGAGAGATCGCATAAGCGTGCGATGAGCACCTATCTCACGAGCTGGCACCTTTCTGGCGATGTGGGATGTCATGTCCTCATCCTTGTCTTACGCCTACACCTGGGATTGAACACCCTTGCTAAGCTTTGTGCTTAGTGGGAACATAAGCATGGACAACCACTAACGGTGACTGCCACAAGCTTATACATATGCATTTCATATATCTATACATATTCATATAACTTTTGAATTACATATCATCTTTACATTCCTCTTGCATGTCACATGTTCTTTGTCTTTGACATATCTTCTAACTATACTTTTACTATATTCCTGTACTTTGTCATCTTCTTTTGTTATGTTCTATTTTCATGTACTGTTATCATGTACTGTTTTCATATACTGTATTCATGTACTGTGTTCATATACTCATTTCATATATTGTATTCATGTACTGTTTCATGTACTGTTCATGTACTATTTTCATATATTGTTTTCCTGTTTTACTTTTCATATTACTTTCTCTTTCATATTAACTTTTCAGATCATTTTACGTTCTTATGCATTTTCATATAGCATGTCGGATCGTATAATCTCATGTTACAGAACTTATCATCACATAGTAGTGCTATGCTTCTCATATCATATCATATCTTTTCACATGTCATATTCAAATCAATTGTTTTATGTTTCATGCTGTAAATACGAAAAGTGGATATAGAAACTTATAAGGGCCCCGTGTGCTCATTGTCTGAAGCAGGTTGGTCTTATCGGGGCCAGCGATATCATTATGCAGATAATGATCATCTTATAAAGGAGCGAGCTGTGGTGACCCTTCCAGTTACCGTGATCAAGCGGGATACATGTCATCGACGAAGCGGGGCCTCGATATCAGCCAGAACTTGTATCTTTGGAACCTTCCTGCGGCATGCGATCGTATCCCTCTATACTTGGTCGAACCACAGGACAATCAGTTTTATTACATTTTCTGTACATATCTCATAAGCATGAATAACTATTGTTATCATGATTGCTTATGCAATATATACTATCATTACTTTAATCTGTATTCATTCTCATATCTGTAGCTTCATATTTCAGTTCTCATATTTCTCTATAATACATATATTTTCTATATTTACATCTTGTACATGCATTTACTCAGTCTTATATTCATATATGCTTATCATTCGTATTACATGTACTCATTTACGTAACATCTTATATCTTGTTAACATATCTTAGTGATTCGTGCCACGGTAAGTGAAAGCGGAATCAACAAAAATTATTTTCCTAAAAGTTCCTCCCTACTGCCGTAGTCAAGCTCTGCTGACATAAGCGGTCTAAGTCGAACAAGGGTTGGTTTCATCCAGGTGATTAACGGTGTTTGAAAATGGTGAGGCTTTTGTTTGGATTTCTGGATTTTTGTTAAAAACAATGGGGGTTGTATGATGATGTTATGTGGGTTTGGGTGAAGAATGATCATTCAACCAGGCACTGGGAGTGTGGCATAAATAATGAAGTATCTCTGTTGATTCGTCAGAATATTCGCGATCAAATCCAACGGAGATCTTGTTTAATCTATAAAATGCTTGATACCTCCTGTTGGGTCGAATAAGGTACTCGATTCAGGTCCATTCAGTTTAACCAATTGACCTCATTGATGTGTCAGTGTCGATGCATCAAGTGTGAACCTAAGAATAGATGTGATGAGGACAGCGTTAAATGATTCAACCACAGTTTGGAAGGTGGAACCATAAATGCGTACTGTATCATTTATAGCATGGGGACAGCCTCTGACTGACCCCGAAACCAAGCTAGCCACCCTCCTGTAACTGCAAAGCTGAGGCTTAGCCAAGCATCCCTTGAGTTGTCATCCTGAGGGTGTGTTTGGCGGCTAGAAAATGAAAAGAAAGAGGAGAAGAGAAACGAAATGAAACCCTAAAATGAAAGGCTGGAAAATTTTATAAAATGAAAAGTTGCCTCCCGGTTGCTTAGGGTTACAAGTTTGTAAGGGGTTTATATAAAGTCTGACCTAAAGTGTGAAACTACCAAAATACCTAAAATATATGAGATTACATAAGGGCTAAAATGGTAATACACGAAAGCGTGGTCGTTTAGGATCAAATATGCAAAATCACGGGGAAAGAGCATTTGCTATACGAGATTTCGCTGGCATAAGCGAAAATTTCGCTAGTCTGGCGAAATTTCATTAACCCTAGCAAATTCTACGAGAGATAGCGAAATTGAAATTTTAAGCTATCAACCGATAATTTCGCTAGCTAGCGAGAAATTTCGCTAACCTAGCGAAAATTGTGTGAACAAAGCGAAATTGCATATTTAAGCTAGGCACGGTAGATTTACGCTAGCCACAGCGAAAATTCTCCAATTTGTGGGATTGCGAAAATTTTAGTTATGATTGTGAAATTTATGAAATCCCGGCGAAATTTTAAATCATAGCGAAAATCCACGGGATCCTTTGTTTGCTCACTTGCACATCTCCCACTTCATCTATGCATTCTCCTTCCTTCAAAATCCACTTCAAATTCCTTCATTTTTATGGTGAAAACATCGTGATTCCTCGGCATTATTGTACGTATCTTTACGTCAGACTTGAACTAAATGACCGAGGTACTCAAAGACCTGCCAAATCACTAAAAACAAACTCGAAATGGCATCAGTGGAACTAAGTGGACCTGCACACATCAATTGGCTTAATTGACATGATTAGTGCGCAAAAAGCACTCAAAACCTATCTTGAATAGGGCTCAAAATACTTACAGGCCTTAATCATCATGTACTTTATTAGACTATCATATCTTATGGCGTATCTGCGATACATTTATGCTTATGCGTTTTACTTGTACTTTATCATGTCCTATTTCAGTAGGGATTCTGAACATACCTATCACGGAGTACTTATACACGTACTTGTACTTTTATCTATCTTATACTTGTATCTATCTTATATTATGCATGATATACTATGATTATCATATATGCTTACTGTTTTTTCTTATTTCTAGACCTAATATGAGTTCCACTTTATCATACTATGTATGGCTGTATTCTTGACTCAATGGGCTTTCCATAGAGTCCAAGAACACCCGAAACGGAGTTCGGACGGGGAGTTATGACCTTAGAAGTTGGAGGTCATGCGTAGTCAAATCCTAAAGGCCCCGGACGAGCTGACCTGACCTGACCTCGGTGAGCCTCAGTCCTAACACTGTAGTCTGACATCTAATATCCTCCTCAGGCATATCAATGGATTCTTGACTCAATGGGCTTTCCATAGAGTCCAAGAACACCCGAATCGGAGTTCGGACGAGAAGGGTTATGACCTTAGAGTTGGAGGGTCATACGTAGTCAAATCTGAGCTGGGCCAGGCTAACTGACCTTAGTGACTCGGTCTAACACCTCGGTCCCTGACACCTAATATCCTCCTCAGAAGCATATCGATGGATTCTTGACTCAATGGGCTTTCCATAGAGTCCTAGAACACCGGTCGAAGTTTAGACGAAGGAGTTATGACCTTCAGAGTTGGAGGTCATCACGTAGTCAAATCCTGAGCCCGGACGAGCTGATCTGACCTCGGTGAGCTGGTCTAACACCTCAGTTGACACCTATCCTCCTCGAAGACATATCAATGGATTCTTGACTCAATGGGCTTTCCATAGAGTCTAAGAACACCCGAATCGGAGTTCGGACGAAGGAGTTATGACCTTACGAAGTTGGAGGTCATACATTAGTCAAATCTGAAGCCCCGGATGAGCTGACCTGACCTCCGGTGGTACTCGGTCTAACACCTCGGTCTGACACCTAATATCCTCCTCGGGAATATCAATAGATTCTTGACTCGATGACCTTTCAGAGTCTAGAACAGAATCGGAGTTCGGACGAAGGAGTGCATGGCCTTCAAAGTTGGAGGTCATGCGTAGTCAACCCAAAAGCGAGCTAACTGACCGGCTCTACGGGATGGGAGTCCTGGCAACCTCTGGGATGGGGTCTGTCGGCCTACACCAAGATGGCTCTTGACTCTCTTTGCGTAGGTTCTTGACCTCTGCTGCATGAGGTGTGGCCTCTGGCTGCGTGAGGTCCTGTGACCTCCTCTTGCGCTGACCATACTGGGTTGACTCCGTGAGATTAGGCTGTTCCAGAGTAAAAAAGAGTAGTAACTTGGTCTACATGGGTCCAAATTGAAAGGATTCAAAGCAACATCAAGTTCATTGATGTGGCTACAATTACAGAAGGACTTACTGCAAATTCCTTTATTTCTCACCCAAAACCTTGGTTCTAATGTCATTGTGAGTATGATCAAAAATAGGAAATTTCTTAGTTCAACTTGCAAGGCCCAGACCCTTCCCAACACACTGTAGGGCGGCAAAACTCTTCTCAACTCAGCCTAACAGAAATGAGTTTAGGGTTTAAACTCAAACCATACACAAAACAAAGGGTTCCAAACCATGTATCTAAACTTTTTAGACCAAAACTAGATTTCCATACACCCGTAATTTACATACACATACTCATTTTTAGTAGTTACATACCTCTGATCTTCTTTTTCCTTTCCTTCTTTCTTCTTTTCTTTTCTCTTCTTCTTCTTCTTCTTAGTTTTGCTTTCTGCTTTCTGAGACCAAAATGAGATATTTTATTTTGATGCCTTATCGCATTTGATCTTATCACAGCGCATTTGCTTTCCAAGGAGAGCTTTGCAAGTGCACTCCTTCGACCACTTGTCTCTTCCATAATTTTCTTCTATTTTATTCTAATATCTTTCTTTTATTACTCTTTGGTCCTCGATTCTCTATTACTCTTGATTTGACTTATACATATTCCCACTACTGGCATATGAACTTATTAAATTATGACCCTTAGGTCCTGCATTGGTAAATTATTAATTTACCCTTAACTTTCTATATTATTCAGGAGTTCTTTCTTATTTTATTTTGTCTTTAAATTATTTCCAGATAAATATACTTTTACTTTTATTATACCTAAACATGTAAAGCTACTAGGGTATATTTTGGGGTCATTACAAAGCGCGGGAGTATCCCTCGCATCTCATATTATTGCTCATTTACATAAGAAATTTGCTATTCGTGATCTAAGGGAATTATCCTACTTTCTTGGCATTCATGTATAGTATTGTGGCAATACAATGAATCTTTCTCAAACCAAGTACAGCATGAACTTCTTAGTAATCACCTTTTCTACGATTTAAACACACTTTGCACTCAAGAAATTTGCATAGGGCATCTTCTTTCTCAAACAGATGGTGTGCTTCTTTATGATCCATTTGAATACCAAAGTGTGGTTAGTGCCCTTCAGTATGTCACTTTGACCTGTCCAAATATAGCGTTTGTTGTTAATAAGGCATGCCAATTCATGGCAAAACCTACTGATGCTTACTAGAAGGCAGTAAAAAGAATCTTACATTATCTTAAAGGCAGTCTCTTTCATTGTAGTGCTTGCATCCCTTGTCTTGACAAGCTGGGGGCGCCACCTGAGAACAAAGACAACGTTTCAAAATTGTGGGAGGCCATTTAAACATAGTTTATAGTGATACAAACTTGTTTCAAAAGCCAAAATTATGAAAATTCTAGAGTATAAATCATAACTTGTTGAACTACCACTACAGTGGTGTTTAAAATGTCCTGTACAAATATGCTTGAGTCTCTGACAAGTTATCTCCTTACAAGTTTTGTTATATGAAAATGTGCGATTACTATACTATTACGAAAAATTTGAGGCAGCATACCCTCCTTAAAGAAGATACAGGTTGTGTTTGCCTTTAGGGTGCGAGGATGTCTCTAACAACCTGCCAGTGCCTACACCCGGATGAAACACTCATACTAAACTTATAGCTTAGTGGGAAAACAAATAATAGATATTACCACTTCTAGTGGTCCTCAATTACAGTATACATTTAAAATAATTCACATATAAGAGTATTCATATCTCCCGTAGGAGTATATAATAGAAATCTCTTATCAGAAGGTACTCGTAGGTACACTACAGAACATAACAGAATTATGCCTTAGCATCAAAGCTGGTTACTTTTGTTTTCTTATGTTTCATTGTTCAGATACCTATCATATAAGTGTTTGCTTGCATAGACCAGTAACAACCAATGAAAGGGACGCAACATAATAGGTACCTGAAGGTACTAAATAGTACTGAACAAACATGCCTGCAACACGAAATAAGAGTGTCGTAACACTATGTAGGAGTGTCGTAACACTAATCAGACGTGCATGTCACATGAAACAGAAGTGCTAGATAGCACTAGACAGGATTGCCGAAACACTAAATAAACATGCCTATTCATTCAATATTCAGTCTTAGACAAACATACAATTATATGTGTTTCAGAGCATTTTATTCCAGTCTTAATAACATTTATGTAGTTGTGTAACCCAATATGCAAGAATTCATATCAATTTCCTAACGATTACCCTAATCCCCCATTTGCTTAGGTTTTGTAGGAATATAAATCAAACAAGCAAAGTAGAGAACAAGAAACAAAGCATGTCCAAAAGAACTGGTTCATCGAGGCGAAGGATCCCTTCAAACATCATGAGACAGTCTCGGGTTTGTTTAGGCAAACAGACCTTCTCCTAGGCGAGCACTCCTTCGCCTAAGTGAAGAGGCGTTGGGGTAGAACATAAATGAGGCATTTTTGCCTTATTTCACAGGACAATTTCCAAATCAAAACAAAACCATATCAAAACAACTCTCAAACCCAACTCAAACCAACAAACAAACCATAAATAATGGAAGAGTTAGGATTTTTCATAACCTTGATGTCTTGAAAGCTTCAACCTAGCTTCCCTTTTACATTCATTTTCTTCTTTTCCCTTTCTTTCTCTTTACTTGAACAAGTAGAGCCCTACCAAATAGAGAGATAGAAACCTAGAAACTGGTTCTTCTTCTCCCCAAAACCGGATGTCCTAACTCTCAAGCCAAAATGGAAAAAATGCCCCCTTCTTAGAAGACACGGTTTGTTTTAAGGGATTTGACTCAAGCTTTTCCCCTTTGCTATTTAGTCCTTATTCTTCATTCAATTTGCAAATCAACTTATTAATATTCTACTTTAACATATAACCTTTTTATCTTATGTCATTTGAGTCCTTAATTGACTAATTACCAGTTTACCCTTTTTCACACATAGTACTTCAATTTCCGAAAAATACAAATTTGACTTTGATTATATCCTAAACATATCATAAAACTATTAGGGTATAATTTGGGGTGTTACATTCATGGTCTTTACTTTCAGGCTTCTTCCTCCCTAGATCTTCATGGTTATAGTGATGCTAACTGGACATCATGTCCAGATGACAGGAGAAGCACCAGTGGCTTTTGTATTTTTCTCGGTTGCAATCTTATCTCATGGTCTTCTACCAAGCAACGTTTGGTTTCAAAAAGCAGCGTCGAATCAGAATATCGGAGTCTTGTTTCACTCTCAATAGAGTTAGTATGGATTCAGTCTTTACTTCATGAACTCAGTCTGCAAGTTTCTCCGCCTGTTCTTTGGTGCGACAACCAAAGTGCCATACACTTGGCTCAAAATCGTGTGTTTCATTCTCGTTCAAAAGACATTGAATTAGATCTTCACTTCATTTGTGACAAGGTTTTGGCTAATGAATTAGTTGTTAAATACATTCCTTCAAAAGATCAGGTTGCAGACATCCTTACAAAACACTTGTGTACAACCCAGTTTGATGCTCTACGTAACAAGCTCTCAGTCACTTCCATGCCTATGAGCTTGAGGGGGGATGTTAGAGATACTGACTCCACCACAATTGTAACAACCTAACAAACTTTCCCTCCTTCCACCTACTTGTATTTCTCTATATAAAGATGCTTATGTTTGGGCAAAGAATAAAAATTCAGTTCAATTAGTTACATTATGTTTCCCTACTTCTCTCTCTTTCAATTGATATGTTTCACTCATTTCATCAAGCCCTTGCCACTTAGTTCAAGTAGTAAAGAGGTGAGACAAATAGGGGAAGTTCTAGGCCAAATTTTGTAATAAAAATGAAAAAATAAATTATAACCATATAAAATAAATAAATAACAACTTTCAACCACTTAGTTTCTTTCTCTTTTTATTTTTAGTAGTTTTATTTTAATAAAATAAATTAAGAGCTAATTGATAATTATTTGTTTGTATTTTATAAAATAGAAAATATGAAATCATGTTAAACAAATATAAATGGACATCATTTTTTAAAAATAAAAATAAAATGTGTTCATAATATTTTTTTTTTATTGTTTTATCACTCTATACTAAATTGTAATACTCTATTTTTACAAAGATTCGATATTCAGAATTAAAAACCTCTATAGCATATTCCATATTATCATTAGTCAAGTCTTAAAGACTCTACAAATTTAATTTAAAAAGTAATTATATAAATATATAATATTAATAAATCATTCCATACAAAAATTGTTTAATTAAAAAGATATCAATATCTAAAATAGTCATGTTTATTCCATAAAAAAATATTTTTGTTTATTTTTGTTGGATTCTCAATCAAAAATATGTATGGTAGGGGTGTTACATGATTACAGTGTGGCACCAAGCTAAGGTGATTGCATTCTGGAAAAGGTACCACACCCACTTACCCCTATTGGTTTGACTCTGCCCTCCCCTATTGAGTAACCTTTTTTTTTTCTTTTTTTTTGTGGACTTCTTTCCCTATTGGCTATGGGCTATGAGTAAAGTAAAGAGAAAAGAGAAAACAAAAGCATTTACATTTACAGCCCTTTTCCCACTCCCCCATTCTCTATTCTATTGCATACAATTTATGAAGATGATGATGATGAGCTGTTAAATTTATTCATACTCTTTGAATACTTTGACTTTCCCTCTTCATGCCAATCACATTCTCTTTTTATCTTCTTCTTTTTCTCAACACAAGTCAATTCCATCCTATCATTGCTATCTACATGATATTTTTTAGTAAAAAGTTCTATTCCATGACTATTTTCTAGAATTATTCTTTTTTATTTTTTTCAAATTTTTTTTTCTATTTTTATTCTAAAGAATACAAAATAAAATGTATTGAAAAGATGTTTCTTTTATTGTTTCACAAATATTTAGAGTATATTTGGTTTTTAAAAAATACAAAAAAAAAGAAAAAGTATCAAGAAAAATGATTTTGGTTGTTCTATAAGATTCTTCTAAAAAAATAGCATATCTATATATATAAGATTCTTCTTATAATTACCAACTAAAATTAGTTCAACTTTTACATGTTTTAGTATTTAATCTTCATATTAAGGTTAAAAATAAATTCAACGAATTTTAGATTCCAAGTAAAATAATTTATTAATTTTAAAAGCTATTTTCTATTTTTCCTTTATTTTCTCGTTTCTTCTTTTTTCCTCTATATTTTTTCCTATGTATTTTCCGCTATGAATATTAATTATTATAAGGAGGAAAAAAAAGTCCATTAAAATAAATTAAATTCATCCAATTTATTATTTTGTAAATGAATAAATTTCAATGTTTCCCATCCCATCCAATGCTTTGTTACCTCAACAAGGCCAACAGAACTGAACTATCATCACCAAGGTATTACACACTAACTGTACCTTGATCTGGTTTCCCTTTCACATCTCTAAATTTTATTTATTTTTAAATATAAAAAATTAAATGTCAAAAATTTCAATTATAAAATCAAAATTTCTTTTGGTAACCTTTTTCCTGGGACCATGTACAATTCTTGTCCCTCTTTATGCTTGCAGTGACAAACAAATTAAGGTTAGATGGCTCAAGGACATGGAAAAGATTGCAAAATATTTTCTTCTTTTTCATTGATTTCTATGATAATAAATATTCCATCATCATCATCATCATCTTCATCAAAGAATACAGAGTCACAAAGTAACCAGCTGGCTACTTAATTGACTGTTTTGGAGACCCATAAATTTGTTTCTGGATTCTCTCCATATTGTGAATTCAATATCAAATCATTATAGGTGTTTGGGCTTGCCCTAGCTCCTTCTTATTCATCTTATTTTTCTATTGACTGTTGTGACAAAAATTAATGCCCATTTTGTTGTCCATCTTCTTAGTGAATTCCACATCATGCCCACCTTTTTTTGGGTCATATTAATTCATTGGTGATGCAATTTCCAAATCTGGTTTGATTCAATTTAGAGTTATTTTGTAAAAAAAAGAAAAAAGAAAAAAGAGACTAATTTCCTAATGAATGAAGGTTTTGTTAGCTAGAACAATAATTTTTATTTCATTTCAGTGGATATTCTTACTAAATTTTAGAATGGTTATTGAGAAATAAAAAGTTAAAAATTCTTTTTTTTAAGCTCGATATACATGAGACTAGATAGTCTATATTATATATGTAAGAAGGTCTTTCATTTTTAATGAAAATTTTATAATATTATTTTTTAGTTTAATAATAATATAAAATGATGAGCATGAAATCATAATTTTCCTAATTTAATAGATTTTTTATATCTATTCACTTTGTATGTTACATTATAATACTATTTATTCTTACAACTATTCGAGTTTAAGATCTCTCATAACCCCTTCCTACCCTTTATTACTTGAGTCAAGCCACAAGAGCAAAAAATTTAATTTAAAATATCTTTTACCTCAATTTCTCACATTAAGAGTGAGAAAAATGTAAAATTTTGCATCCCAAAATGAAGAAAATTGAATAAAAAATCCATAATTTGGTTCATTGAAGGTACCAAGACAAGAAAAAATAGTAAGAAAATGATTTTCTTACATTTGTTTGTCAAATAAAAAATCTCACAAAAAATCAAATATGAATAAAATTACTTATAATCTTTTATATTTTAAAATTTTTAATCTTTATATCCATGAATTAAATAAATAAAATAAGTTCCGATAGAAAATAAAAATAACAATCAGATTTTACTCTATTTTTATTTCCATCATTTTTCACTTTCATTCTATTTTTCTTACTCTATTTTCTTTCCTTTCCATATTCCCCTAAACTTTCCTGGTAACCAAACACACCCATTTAGAATGAGAACAGGCGAGAATGTGTGTAGAGTCTCCAGCTCCACAGTCACAATGTGAAAGGAGATCAAATCCAAGTTAGGAGGTGACATATACAAGTGTAAAGCACTTGATCAACTACAACCTAAAACTTTAATTGATGCGGATCTTTTCCTACTAAAATGGTGGACATGATTTACTTTCATGAGAGCCAAACACAAGAAAAAGGAAAAAAATAAAAAGCTTTTCCTTAATTATATAGTTTATCAATTGAATATCCCACAAAAATGCCACTAAAACACCTTTATTATCTTCATATTATCAATTGGATTAAGCACCAAATCCTCCCTGACTTTCTTGTGGTTACAAACACTTAGTTGCCCCTTCATAGTAGGTGAAAAGCACTTTCCATATTCTAAAACCTCCATTTTTTTGACTTTTTTTTTCTTAACAATAACTCCATCTGACGTAATAATAATAATAGTAATCAACTTCATTACATCCTGATAATGGGATTGTGTAATATATATACTGATTAGAGTCATAAGCTTCACTTAGTGTAATAATAATAATCAGCTGATACAGGAAAATAGTGAAAATGACAGTTCTTTGTAATGTTGATATAATGCTATATTTCATGTAGAAGCAATGGTTTGCTTGCATTTTACTGCTATTACTGAAACAGAAGCAGCATCAGCCGCCCTAAAAAGACCATGGACTTTCATGGAAAATTTGAAGAAAAATTCTGAGTTTTGGGTCAAAATAGCCTTGGTTTTGAAAAAAAAATTTGCTTTTAACTTTTTCTAAAAATATATGTTCAATGTAGCCCTTAAAATTGTAGCTAACAAAATGGAACTGTAGTTGCCAATTATAATTTCATTTTTGTACTAAAGTCATAGTTATCAATTAGGGTTTCATTTTTTAATTAAAGTTGTAATTGGCAACTACAACTTTTAACTTAGATTAAAAAAATTAAAAAAAAAATTGAACATCTCTCCTAAATGGCATTAAAGAGACTAGATTTCATAATAGTATGGGATGAGAAATAAAATCAATGATTTGTTTTTTTTAAAGAAAAGGTAATTTTGACCCAAACTCAAAAATTCTTTGAATTTTGAGTTTTTATGTACACTGCAAAATAATAATATTTGTTTATGGTGGGCTGATCTTGATTTGATGGCTTTGTATATCAGTTGATTACTACATGACTTTCCTTCTAATAAAAATCTTTAATTTCTGTCTTTACAGTGCTATTCATCATTGGATTCTCCCATCTCTCTTTCTCTCTCTCTCTCTCTGTGTAGAGTTGTTGTGAGAATGATGAGGGGAGTTAACCCTAATCCTTTCTTTATGAAGCAGGAAAACCCAGTAAGGATTGGTTCTCATGGGGATTTCTGATAGTATATTTTTGCCTCATTCTCATTAGAAAGAGAGAGAGTACCCAATTGACAGAGTTGATGATCATGGATCTGAAATCTCTTTTTACTAATTATACAGCATAGTTTATTTTGGTAATGGCCACTAGTGTCACATATACAATCAAATAGGTATCCATTTTCAAGCCCATCTATATTGACTTTGGGGGAGAGATATCAAACCCTCACTCATGACTAGGGAGACTATGGACTATCTCTCTAGATTACATGTTAGTAAAAAGGTAAGCTACAAAATCTGTAGCTGATATTGGTTCCAATGAATACATGAGAGAGAGATGATAGAAATTGATGATCAAAGTAGGATTTGAATCGACATCTGTTAATAGTGTGTGAAACCCTAACATAAAAGTGAGATAGAGAGAGAGGAGATATGATAGAAGTTGATGATGCAAAGGGATGGTTGGAATTTTAATGTGTATATATATTGATAGTATATTTAAAAACCCTAATATAAAATGCATTAGCTTCATATTTTACAGTCTTACATAAGACTTACGTCATATAGTAATGACACCATTTGATTAAGTAATGGGTTCATTCAATTAGGGTTTTGATTTTTTTATCATTTTTTTCTGCATTATATTAGAGAATGGAAGAAGCAAAGAGAAGATATGATTGTCCTTTGTCTCTTTGCATTCATGATACTACTCATTCCTTTCACTGTTTTCTTTTTTGTATGGGAAAATGACTTATCAATTATGATCATTTGCATCACTAACTTAGCTTCTTCATGCATAATTAAGCATATTTTGACTTCATTCAGTGAACATGGCACATTAATTCCTTCAAAGATAATTAATCAAGGTCATCAATATCTAAGAGAATAATTAATAAGATATAGTTTGTTTTAAATATAATTTTTAGGTGGTTACTTTGGTTAAGCTTGTAAGTGAATGGTTTGACCTCAAGACTCTAGTGTTTGAAATGAAATGATCAAAGGTAGAAAAATATGGGAAAAAAAAATGATAAAACAAAGAAAATTAAAGATCATGGTCATTGACCTACATGTGAAAGAAAAAAAAATACTTGTTGTGAAACTAGATGAACTTTCTATGTATTACTTTCCGACAAATTGAATCTTTTTCAGCTAAAGTAAGGTTGTTAATCAATGGGATCTCTTGGATGATTGATCATGTGATCATTTTGCTTTCCCCATCCCCTTCCTCCTTCCCCACTTTACTCTCCATTTGTTTTATTTGATAGTAGTAAAAATTTTGATTAAAACAAATAGCAAGGGAAAGTGGGGGAAGAAATTGAGAAAATGAGTAGAAATTGACAAATCCATGAAAATGGGAGGGGTAAGGTATTAAGTGGGAATCATGGGATCTGAAAGAGGATGTAGAGCTGGTGAGGCACAAGGGGAATAAACAAAACAAGACATGTTATGAGCCCCCATGAGTAAAGGGGGAGGGGAGAGAAGGATTTGAGGGTGTGGAATGAAATAAAATTGTGAGCATTATTATGGTGGTTCCAAAATAGTCCAATCATGGTAATTGAATGCCACTTGATGGGAACACTTGGAGGAGAGATATAGGAGGAAGAGATTAATGCAGATGGATGCACAAAAGAAAATAAAAGATTTGAGAAAAGAAAAAGAAGGGAGGGAGGGGGACAATGGTAATTGAGGTGTAGGGTGTCACAACTTTAAGCAGTAGTATCATTGTTTGAAAAGGGCTTGTGAAGGGTAAGTTCATTGATTTTGAAAGGGGATAAGAAGCATTTTCCCTAACATTGACATTATGCTGTTTGCCATCAATGACTTGCTTGAATTGAATGTTTTTTCACTCACTCTCTCTCTCTCTTTCTTTCCTTTTCTTTTCTTTTCTTTTTTTCATTTTCTTCCTTCCTTCCATCCCATTCCATTCCATTAATAAGTGTCCTTTCTCTCTCTCTCTCTCTCTCATCTCAGGCCACTCACCTTCCTTATCCCTCTCCCATTCAAAAATATAGCTATTTTTGGGTGAATTTTCTTCAAGAAAAAATTGTCTCTTTTTCTTTCCATTCATTAAGAGGGTTAATATCTTTGCTCTTGCCACCTCAAATCTCTGGACTGGGGTAATTTTGTAATTTAATGGGGGGGGTGGTTTTCTAAAGTAAGCATGAGATGTAGGATAAATAAGCTTTTTTAACTATTGTGTGATTCACTGATTTGTAGTGTTGGGTGCGGGCCGGGGTGCTTCTATTTTATAAAGGGCGCCATGAAAGGGAGTGGTGAATGCTAAAGTGAGCATGGTGTGTAGGATAAAGGGAGTGGAGAGGATGGTGTTTAGTGGCAATTTCGTAATTTAAGTGAAAGAATTAGTGGGGTGGGCGACTGGCGAGTGACGACAAGCCGCAGAAGTGAAGTGAAGTGAGTGAGTGAATTATAGAGTAAGCATGATGGGCAGCCACAGGAGGAGAAGGATAATGGAGGAGTGCATACGTGGGCGTCTGTCAGATAGAAAACCTGGCGCAGTATATAACAGCTATATATAATTCAGGTATCAAACAGAATATAGCTATTTTGTAATTTTATTCACCATTTCCATCTCCCTCCCTCTCTCTCTCTCTCTCTCTCTTACATACACAAAAAGCAAACAGCTTGCTCTCTGTAGAAAAGCTTTAAGGCGTTTCTTTTCTTTCTACTTCTCTCTCTAGGCCTCTCTTTTGGTGCTTTCTTTCTCCTCTCTCCCTCTCTCTCTCCTGTGGCACCACATGGCGTCACACCTCTGAACTCGTCTCTGGCACCACTCATTTCACCATCAGCCCGAGACGTCAGATTGCTCCTGTTATAGGGCGCCATGGCAATGCTTTTTGGTTGTCTAGGCAGCTCGTTTATGTATTAGTTTCAATTTTAGCGTTCTTTGTATGTTGATCTCACTGGAGCTCAGTTTTATCATCGCATCAAGTTCCAGATATAAGCTAGTCTTTGCATTGTTGTGCTTCCTGCGTTTCAACTACATGGTGTGGTGAAGAGGAATAGTGTCAAGGACAGTCTGATGGCTGGTGCTTTTGGAGCTGTTGTGTTGTTGCTCTGATGAGTCTTGATTGTCGGTGTTGTGATTTCAGTTGTTTGAGTGATTTTGAGTGGGATTGAGTTTCAGTTTTGGGTAGGGAGGAAGGGAGGAGGAGTGATGGATCGGCTGCTCCTGCCGACGGTAGGACCGCCAATAAAGCGGCGAGCTGGGTTGCGGAGGAAACAGGCGGGTAGAGGATCTTACAGGGGGAGCTAGGGGCAGATGGAAATCGCAGGAAATTAAGCTTTTTTTGGAGTTTGGATTGATGATTCAGAAGGAAATTTTGGAATATTACAGTTTTGAAGTGAAGAGATGGCCGTGACTTGCAGCAAACCGCTGACCTCTGTTCAATGCAAGGTGGAAGTACGCCGTCTTTGCGACTCAAACATCGGGCTCATGAGTTGATTATCTCTTAATCTTCTAGCCCTTTCCATTTATTTCATGCATAAACACTTCGTTTCGTAATTGAGAAAACAGGAGAAGAAAAACAAGGGTATTTCTTTGGGTTTTGTGCTTTGATCTCTAAGAAAATGCAAGGCTGAGTAACTCTTTCAATAATTGTGCGGATTGAGTTGATTATACAGGAGTAAGAGTGTAGTCTTGAAAAGGGTAGAAAATCAAAAGCAATTAACTCCAGTCTATGGTTTTCCTTGATTTAATGGCTTGGAAGAAATTACAGTTTTAGATGTTCCATTATTTGGGATTTAAGGACATTAAAAGGCTGATCGGACAGAAATAATTGTACTATATTAAGTGGGTGGATTACTTTGAAGAAACTTTGTAGTTCTAGATAAAAATCAACTTTGTTCTGCCAAATGATTGTGGTATATTTGGGTTAGTTGGTCACAAACAAAAAAAAAAAACATAACAGTTTATGTGGCCAGAAACCTGAACAAGTAATTAGGAAATTATGTTGACATTGAAGGAAATTCGGTAGGTCATCAAAAAGATTGAGAAGTATTAGGTTTCTCAAAAGTTGGCTGTAAATTTGGTTAATCCGATGCACTGCTAATGAGAACTGTGATTTCAATTCAAGTATTCAAAATATGTGTTTATATCGCTCTCTTTAGAATAATGGTAAGGTGTTTTGAATTTATGTATTATTGTTCATCTACCTTAAATAGATTTCAGTTTCACCCAAGTATACTGGCTTCTAAATTGCACATTTCTATTCTGGGATTTGAGGCCTGCTAGTTGATGTAGGTATATGTAAAATTTGGAGTTGGATTAAGGCTGTATATCTTCTAATCATAATTTTGTTTCAAAGAAGGATCGATTGAGTATAATGTCTATAGTGGTGAAAGAATACTTCAATTGGGTCTGGATTGTCAAATGGAAGGTGCAAAATTTGTAGTTATTTGAAAGCAGTTGTGATTTAGATAGTACTTGTATCATGTCTTTACCTGAAAGATTCAGGATTCATCCACTTCCAATGGTATATGATAATTTATTTGAATCAGTGTTGACGCCGTTATTCTGTACGTGCATAATTGTTGGGATTTTTTCTTGTGGTATGAGTGTTCAGATTAGAAGCTCAGCCTTATCAGGGCTAAACATCATATAATATATCCATCATTTCATTTTTGGCATATGGGATTTCTTGCAAGGGTGTTGACTTGGGAGGATGCTTACTACCAAACCGGCCATGACTACTTTGGGAGATAAAATTAGCGTGAGACACTAGACACCTTGCATGATGGGCATTATTCATGACGCCCTTGGTTGGCTCTGTGGCAAGATGTCATATGTGTGTATTCTCTAGGCGAAGGGTATGTCATTTATTTGAGATTTATCTTTCAGCTGTCATGATTTTAATAGCTTCACTGGCACCCTGCATGTTGGTAGGAAGGGGTTTCGTGAATCATCTACTGGTCATTAGAAGTCATCACTTTATATATCAGTGTTCTTGCAATCTTGCATTACATCTATCAGCATTAATTAGGAGGATTTGAAGTAACCGATATATTTTCATCGATTATCATTCGCATCCAAATGTAGTTGCAGTTTCATTATTTTTTCTACAATGTTTTCAATGGGTTTAATTGTTTAAAATAAAACAATTCAGTCTAGGGAAAGAGCTAAGTTAGTTTTCACATTATTTTTGTTGAACAGGATTGTTGGACAGGTGGCAGTTACTGGGAAGCATCAATGGATTTTTCTGATAAGCTTACAACTAATTCCTCTTCATCATTTGAGGTGATTATACCAAAAAATGGATTAGGATTCTATTACTGCACCTATTATTTGCATTTTTTCTATCATATTCAAGATTTCTGGTTGATTTCCAGTACTGTGATGGGTGGCAAGCACAGTTTTCAGCTGGGATTAGGGTAATTTTTTTTCTCTCCATAATTTATGTTATTTGTTATGATGAATGATATCATATGGAGACATGCATGTGCACAGGTTAGCGAATGGTTTTTTAGGGGCATTTTTATGATTATTGTCAAGATATGGAAAAAGACGAAAGTAGACAATCTGATTACTGGCCCTTATGGGCTGATGTAAATACACTTTCACTAATAGTAAAGAAAAAAGATCTAAGTCATTAAGTGGTTCCAATATTTTAATCCATCCAAATATACTTTCTCTTTTTCCCCTTTTTATGCGCATTCTCATATTTTAAGTTGAACTCATTTATAGCCTTTTATACTCAACACACTCGTTTGTTTTGCCCTATACTTGGCATTTTGTCTTAACTGCATAGAGGCATTTCTGTTGGCAAAGCCATTTTCCTTTGTTATGTAGACCATTATTTTAGCTGTTGTTCCACATGGAGGTTGTACAGCTCGGATCTTTACAGAAAGTAAGATAATTTCTAGCCATTTGTTGCGTGTGAATCATTCATGAATTTACTCCTTTTCTAAATTTGAATTTGTTATTTGGATCCATTTTTGGCCTTTTTATTTTTATTTTATAACTTCTGAAATGCAATGCACTTGTCCATTGCTTCTCTAGTGTACTTTGAAGTGGCTGTACGATAATTGATAAAAGTGACGATTGCAAATATCCCGTAACATCCTATTTCAGTAAACTTAGCATATTGTAAATGTAATCTGGTTACATTTAAACAATATCCTATCTTTGAGCACATTTCAACTTGAAATTCAGATTAAAAATTAAAGTGTATATTTATTTGATGCTTCATATGAATTCTTGGAACATCTGATGTCTGTTCTAGTATATTGTACTGATGACAACAAGAATTATTACTATGTGGACAACGTTTGTTGTTGTGGTTATAGAAACATTGAAAAGCCCAATGGGAATGGGACTGAAGTATGATGGCCCCAAGCAGCTGGAACTGTGGATGCCACTAGAAGTGGGAACTCGATTTGTGATAGTTGATGAGCAATCTTCCAGCCATTGATTAGTTAAACAACTGGTCTTTCACCTTGCTTGCAAATTTTAACCTCGCCTTATTTGGTTGCTTGGGCATCATGGCTACTCACTAAGAACGAACTTTTGCATTTGTTGCTTCAAGTTTTTTGACATTGCTTTTAGATCTAATATCTTACCATACTTTCTGCTTCGTCTCATGTAACATCTCTCTGTAGGTAGAATTTTTAATTTTATCTTTGTTTTCATATATTAGGTCTCTGCAATGTGATATAAAACCTCTAAAGTTTATTAAGTCCTTATCTATGCATCATTTAAAACTAGATTTGGTTTCTGTTCTTTCCCCTTCCTTGGGAGCGAGGTTGTTGAGGATTTGAAGCTGGTCTCACACCAAGATCTTCTTCTTGCACTTCAAGATTCTTCAATTAAACATATTTACCATCCTATCCAATGTAGTATGAAGAACTCTTTAGCTATGGTACCTCACCTCTCTCTCTCCTTCTTTCTCTTAATTGTGTATGATTAGTGCATTCATATGTAATTCATGCTAAGTATTATTGTCTGCCAGCATTTATGATGCTCTAGGTTTTCTCATTCAGACATATCTACAAGTTCTGCCTCAGATACCTATATGCAGGCGGGCGTGAGTGTGTGTGTGTGTGTGTGCATGCCATTCATGATAACTATTATGGTGTGCCAACATTTATAGTGCTCTTCTCTTGCTCAGCCAGATATATCTACAAGTTCTGCTTCAGTTATAGTCCCTGATATCCCTGATAGCTAGAGAATGCACAAGAAGGGCTGAAGTGTAGTCCTCCTATGTTCCCAGTTTTTAGGAAATCACGATGATAGTTCTTACACATTTTTCAGCTGCCTGGTATCCACCAGAATAGAGACGATAAACATGCTCAATAAGGATGGAGTGCTAGAATTATCCTCGTCACAGAGTGATGAAAGCACCAAATTTCTTCAGTCAAGATCAAGAGGCTTTGTTTTGGAGGGCCAGAAACGAGTGCAAATGAAACTGATTAGTAATACAAAACGTGAAGGCGAAACTAGTGGTGCAGATGTGAGTTCTGAACACAATGACACCTCGTATCCATACAATTCCTTTATGGAGAATATTAATTCATTGAGCACTGCCCTTGCAGCTGATAAGTCTCAAGTAGATTTTGCATGCTTCCCTTTTGGTTTCTTTGATTCTGTGGATTGTAATAGAGTTAAGCTTCATGGTGTCAATTGTCATGAAAATGGGGTGCTGCACTTACCAGACACTTCAGATATGCAACCCCAAAAAGATTTGGAGAAGAAGTTGGAGTTCCCCGCCGAGATTAAGTTATGTTGACACATCGTATGCATCTTTGGGTTCTCTGCTGTTAGTAGGCTTCATGAGGCATTAGGTCAGCTTTTTCTCAAGCCTTGGGGCAACTGTTGTGATTAGGGAAACAGAGAAGGCTGAAACTGAGACAACTGTAGGTTGCCAGAGGGGATGAGCAGCAGCCAATTGACATCAGATTCTGGATGGAGAATCTTCCTAGAGGCAGTGGTAGCTAAAGTCTGCCAAAGTGGTAGTGATGTTAAAAGTGAGAAATCCTTCTGTCAATCAATAAAGTCTCTGGTGACAACCGAAAAAATTCCAGAGCCTTCTAACCATACTATACATGTAGTTGCTTCAGCAGGTTATTCAATCAATCAGTCCTCTCCAGTAGAAGAGACACAGAACTGCTTGAAATCATCGGAGGTATGTGGTGTAACATCTCCACAGGGGATTTCATCAATTGGTCCAAGTTCATGTAGTGAGCAGTTGGAGAGGTCTGCAGAACCATCTAAGGTCAACAAAAAGAGGGCCAGACCAGGTGAAAGTTGTAGGCCAAGGCCAAGGGACAGACAATTAATTCAAGATCGTATAAAGGAGCTGAGAGAGCTTGTGCCAAATGGATCAAAGGTATCTCTCATGCAGCCATTCTCCCTGCTGAGTTTTTTAGTTATGAAACCTTCATATGTGCTGAAAATTTCAAGATATTTGTACAGTGCAGCATTGATTCCCTGTTGGAGCGCACAATCAAGCACATGCTATTTCTGCAGAGCGTCACAAAACATGCTGACAAGCTAAGCAAATGTGCTGAATCAAAGGTAAAAGGCATGCATCCAATACTTTGTTCCAGTTGAACAAGCCTTATGGATAAGGGACTTGACCACCATCCTATATTAAGAGTCAGAAACTAGAAGTTGTACTTTTCCTAGTAACCTATATTAGTTTTCGTGAGCATTCTTTTTTGGTATTCCGCCATCCAAACTTTTATACTGGCATATTAGTACTGTTTCATTCATCTGTAACAGGCAAAATAGTGTATTACCCATTGCGGGCATTTAGTAGTAGGTTCTCTCTTTAGTCTTTCCAGACCCCCATTTTTCGTTAACTTCTGCTGATTAATAATTGATGATCTGTTATGGAATTGGAAATTATCCACTACATATAACAAAGATTGGCTTTGATTATAATTTTCCTGCTAATTTACATTCTATTACTTTTGCAGTTGCATAGCAAGGAAACAGGCGTATTAGGCTCCTCTAGTTATGAACAGAGTTCAAGCTGGGCGAAGTGGAGTGGGAAACAATATGAAGGTTTTACCTAATAGTAGAGAATCTTAACATGGATGGTCAGATGGTTGTAGAGGTATATACTGGTCTGATACGATAAAAATTTGTGATTTACTTTGGTCTGAGTTTAATCATCGTTAAAAATTAGGGCATGTAGGCAGGAACAGGAAGTTCCCTGCAGAAATAAGTAGGCTGTGCAAAAAAAATAAAAAACAAAAATCAACACAAAAAAAAAAAAAAAAAAAGGAAAAGGGAGAAGAAGAAAAAAAACAAGTGCACAGAAGGCAGCCATTCAAAGATAGGAATGACAGTTCCTAAATTCTCATACAGACCATGCATGTAGTTGCATTACTTTGCATTCACTTAGTCTCGATCTTATAAATTTTCAACACTTGTGCAGATGTTGTGAGGAATGCAGCCGTTTTTCTTGAGATAGCCTGGAAGCCATCAGAAGCTTAGGGCTGACAATCTTAAAAGGCGTAACAGAGGCCAGGCGAGAAGACGCTGGATTTGTTTTGTGGTTGAGGTAGGGATGTGATTTGTGGTTAGTAAAGGAACATGATCTTCTTCATACCAGGGACTATATCACGTTGATTGGTTCAATGAAAAAGAAGCATGTGTTATTTACAGAATGCTAAGCCATGAATTATATTAACTTCTTCAAACTCCAGTTTTGGCTATTTGTAATGATGTATTCCCAATTAAATTGGCTAAATCATTAGCCATTGATATTGTTCCTGTCATGTGCTTCCCCATAAACCGAACAAAGGTCAACTCCCTTGCATCTGCATTTACATGGGCAGCATGTTTAGAATATCAGTAACTAGCATCACTATAATTTATCTGCCATCTTTTTATTTGTTATTATTGACTTTCTTGTGGTCGTTTATGAATTGTTGCAGGGGCAGAACAACAGAAACATGCGAAGAATGGATATCTTGTGGTCACTAGTGCAGATTTTGCAATCCAAGCCTACAATGTAACCCCAGCTATGGCTGCTGCTCAAGTTTTGGAGAATCGTGTGGGCCAACTTACTGTGTATATCATTTCTGCTTTGATTGGAGTTCCTGGTCCACAATATGCTTGTTGCTTGTTTGAAATTTGAATGTATCTCCTCACTCACCACCAAACCAATATTTCTGTAAAGTGTTCTCTTCGCTACACTAACTAGTAACTAGTGTGGAGATGCCTTTCTTTTTTTCCCTCTCCATTTTCAATTTGTGCTAGACGTTTTTTACTCTTTAATTGCTGTTGTTTTGAAGTTCAGCGTTTGATAATCCTGAGTGCTTTTGTAGTATTTCAGTATCTTCATCAGTTATTGCCACGGTTTTTGTCATCATCTTTTACAGGTTTTAACATTCACACTCATCTGTCTCTAAACCGTGAAATATAAGCACAAAAAATTAGAGCTTATGAAGAAACATCATAACAATAGAGTAGATTAATTTCAAAGCACATTACATTAACACTACTAAAATTAACCCATCATAGCTTAAAATGAGGAAGAGCTGAAGTGCCATCCAATCCCTTAGACCTGTAATACTCTAAATATTCATTAACATTAGTTTCCCTGTAGATTGGCCGATTATCGTCCGACAGGAACTCCATTATCGGCCCGTAAAGCTTATACTCACTCATGGTACTGGGATAGAAAAAGCAAGCAGCTGAAATCCTTGGTCCAACCTGTCTGGCCAGTACTCTATGCTCCACACTCTTGAACCTGTCGTTGGTGATAAGCTGACAAACACAAACAGAGAAAAAAAACAAGGCAGCAGCTTCAGTTCAGCTACAAGTAGTAGGAGCAGCAAAAAGGGAAAAGGGAAAACTATGCAATCATCAAGAAAAGGGAAATAGGTGCTAAATAGGTGCTTACGGTACATGTTGTTAAAAAAAATAATATCTTTTGATTAAATACTATCATAACATATTATTAAATACTATCATAACATATTATAAATATTAACATAATATATATTGTAAATACTATCATACTAATTGTTATATCTTTTGTATATTATAGTAGTATTTATAATATATCACTAATAATGTTAACTCAAAAACAGTATTTTTAAAACATGTACTAATAATAAAAAGCACATATTTCCTATTATTGATCATTGATGTCCTATTATTTTTGTTTTTGTAGTAGTGTAGAGATGATACCCGGAGCAAAGCAAAATGTAAGTCCTAGAGAGGAAGGAGGAAGTGAGAGTGAGAGTGAGAGAAGTACCTGCATGAGATCTCCAATGTTTGCAACTAGAGCGCCATGTAGAGGTGGTATATCGAGCCAGCGATCCTGGTGAAGAACCTGTGAGCCACCAATATTGTCTTGAAGAATGGTAGAAAAGATGGGTCTGAATGCTTAGTTTGCACCTAGAGTCAAGTCTGGCTGGGGACATACTGGGTAATAGTGGCACACCAGTGTTTGAGTCTCCATACACCCCATCTTCTTAAGATGGTCACTTTTGAGCCCCAGAGCCTCTGATACTAATTCTCCCACTTTCTCCTTCAGTTCATTCATGCCTTTGATGTATGCTTTAATCTCCTTTCTGCAAGGAAAAACATAACAACAACCTAGTTAGTTATACCAGCAACAGAAACAGCAACAAACACAATTACAGGAGAGTCCCCAAGGGAATTAAAAGGAGCTAACCTGCAGAGGAGAGGCAAAGCTTCCGGATCCAGAGTTCCATCCGGGACCTCACAGGAGATGGAGTCTCTCCAGTTTGCAGCATTTGATACATGGAGGTCCCCGTTGCAGTAATACCTGACCGGCTGCTTCGTATCCCTTGAGTACCACTCCATCTTCACCTCCTGCGGCTGCTCATGGAATCTTCTCACTCCTTCCAACATCTCTTCTATTATGGTCATCGGAATCCCATGATTAACCATTTGGAAGCACCCCCATGTCTCCGAAGCTTCCCGAATTCCCCTCACAATCTCTGCTCTTTCACTTGCCTTCCAGCCCGCCCACCCAAATCTATCACTGGAACCTCATAACCAGCACCACCGTTTCCAGCCGCCAAGTTCTCCGGCGGGTGGATGAAAAATCTCGGAATCTCCTTCACCCCAGAATCCACTAGCCCTTTAACTCCGGCTTTGGTTTCATCAAATTCCTTCACTTCTATAGCTCTGTTAGAATAAGCTCCATTCTCAACGTCACATGATTCTCCGGCAACTTCCATTCTATGTATAATGTATAGAGTCCCCTCCCCTCCTTACAGAGAGAGCCCCTTACTCTTATCCCCCAGCACCACAAAAATGATTTTATGGGGGAATAATTTGCGATATTTGTAATGTTATTCACAAAATAATCATGAACAATATATGTATATCGATGCTGCATCCACCCCACAAACAGGAATTAATCAAAGCAGTTGAATAGAAAATGAAAATGATGACGAGGGGAGAGGACAAAAGGCACAAAGGTATTGGTACGCCACTCTCCACGCCAGGAACACTAAATTGGAAAATGTAAATTGTAGGACAAACAAGAGGTCAATAGATAGTATAGAGGGGTAGGGGCTCCCAACTCCCAGCCTTGCCCATATATATATATATATTTATAACAACAGCACATGGAAAGGAAAAAAAAGTCATCCCTGAACCCGGTTGTCGCTAGACCACAGCACCCCGATAAGCCAAGGTTAGGTTCCCTATAAACAAACATTTATAAATTCATTTTCACTACCCCAGATTTAGCTTATATATGCATCTCCTTATCTTATTTTATGCTTTGGGTGAGTGGTTGCTTCCTGTTAATGGTAATGAAGTATTTTATTTTATTTTTATTTTTTGAAAGATAATAATTTTATTGATTCAATTAATAATATATTATATATAACTAAATAAACAAACTTGCTAAAAACTACGGATAAGCTCGATAAATCGGTTTAAAAGCCTCATGTTTTTGATGAATTTCACGATGGTATAATACGTATAGTACAGTTACATATTATCTGAATGAGTTTAAACGGTGTGTACATTAAATCTGTTTTAGATTCGAATCATTTCATATCTGTAAACGATGTAGGTAGAGGACAAAACTGACTTTGATAAAGATATTATGATGTAAGTCTGAGATGATAAAAAAAATACAAAACAAAATCTAATCAGGAATTTTTGGCATGGAATAGCTACTTTATTAAAAAAGAAAAAAATGTAAAAGAGGTAGAAAGAGAAATAGATAGGCGTTTTAGATACAAAAATAACTAAAAGAATCTCTTATTGTTTTGAAAATGGACTAGAAAAACCAAGATGAGAGAAAAAAAAAGAGGTGGCTAAGTTTTAGAACATAATCAAAATTGTTGTAATGGTATTTATTATCCCTCAAGACGTAGCTTTCAACCAAACGGGGGGGCACTCTACTTGACCCATGAGTTGATATGGAATTTTTTTGGGGAAAGTCTCTAGCCCTCATGAGAGAGTTTGGGTTCAAAATGAGAGTTTGGGTCAAAATAGTTTGTACGGAAGTAATGCTTTTAAAAATAAAAATCCGAACTCAAATGTTGGTTTCAAAAAATATCGCCGTGATGCGTTTGAGAAGCAGTGTAAAGGAGTGCGGCGTTGCATGTAATTATTAAACAAATTTTCAATGGTAGGCATTGAGCAGCGGTTCTATTGAATTTTCTAAAGGCGGCTATTAAACTTAAAAAAAATTCCAATGGCCGGCAATCCACTGGTATTCGTATGCCTCCTCCCTTCTTCTTGACCTTGTTAAATTAGGCGGATAAAATCTGATCTGGCGTTCGAGATGAAGTGTTGCCTTTGTTTAGGGTTTGCGAAACTATTACACAGTTAAGCTCCTACCTTTCAGTCTTCATTATGATTTGTATCCATCGGGTTATGAAGGATCGTGACTTCTTTCTTGTCGGCCATTTTGTTTGTCATCAATACTCAGTGGGGTTTTTGGTGGCTTCTCTGATCGGAATAACAAGCGGTGACTACTCGAGCACGCCGTCGGGATTACATTGATACCAGTTGCTCTTGACTCTAGTCGCTATGGTGGATTCATCTTGTTCCCATGGTGGAACCCGACTAAGAAGGAAAGAAGGAGGACATGATACAAAAGAAGCAGAAGAAAGCGAAAGATTGGAAGGTGGCTCTAGAATCATTTACTTATGGCGAGAAGAAAGAGAATTTGAATAGTGAGAGGTAATCCAGGTGGTTGAAGTTCAGAATTTTAAGTTTAATAGGTGGCGTGTGAGGCAGCCGGCGCACAAAAAAAATCAATAGCAGTAGATTACGAATCTTAGGTCGTTTGAAAATTTATTTAATAATGGCGTTGTGAGCCAGTAGGCCTTTGCCACCTGTTTCCAAACGCACTGGTTTGGTTGTATTTTGAAACCAACATTTTGAGTTAGTTTTTATTTTTAAAGCATTACTTAGTACAAAACTCCAAAATAGGCTTGTTTTGTCAACAATAATTTCATTTTATTTTTATATTAAACGTAATGAACATGACTCTAGTTCATTTTGTGCTAAAATAGTAAGTGCCAAAGATGTTAGATTGGATAATAGTTTGAAAATTGCTTAAATTCTATCATTTTTAAAACTATAGTTTCATTTTGACCCTAAAATCTCAAAATTACCCTTTTATAAAAATTAAGCAAAAAAAAAAAAAAAAAAAAGATATTGAGGATAACTTTTGAAATTTTTGTTTAAAAATGACTCTTTCATGTCGCGTATGAGATGTTTAGATTTTTTTTTTTTTTTAATTTAATTTAGAAGTCAGTAGTTAGAAACTGTGGTTTCGGTTCAAAAATGAAACCATAATTTCTAACTACGGTTTTAATTTAAAAATAAAGTAATAGTTTCTAATTGCATCTTCTAACTTATATTAAAATTAAGAATATGTTTTGCTTTGCTTTTCCGTCGTATAAAGGGCTAATTGAACAATAATTTCGAAAGTGACCAGAATCAATATTTTTTAAAATAAAAGGTCATTTGACCTCAAACTCCTAGTTAGACCATGTATGGGAGGAAACCTCACTCTTAAAGATTTAGGAGTTTAATGTTAAAATAATTCATATTTAAAAAAAAACATAAATAGACTTCTATTCATAATAATTATGAAACTAGTCTTTTTGTATTTTGGAAACTATGTTTAACTTATTGCGATTTTAAAAATCAATCTTAAAACCATAATTCATGAATGTGATTTTTAAATTAACCTTAAAATCATAATTAATAAATACAATTTTATTGTTCTAAAATCACATTAAGTGAAACTCTATGATTTTCAAAAACACAAAGAGTTTATTTGTTTACAATTTTAAATTTTGTTTTGTGTTCTGAAAAATAAGATAAATAAGAAAAAGAAAAAAAAAACATGTTTAGTTAGAGTTTTAACATCTGAAAAATATAAAAAAACACAAAAAACTTTAGATTTAAAGAACATCAAAATATGTATATATTTTAAAGCGAGGAAACAAACATGGATGGGAAAAAACTAGTTTGATAATTATTTAAAAAAGAAAAAAAAGTTTATGTATACATATATTTAAAATATGAATGATTTTGACATTAAAGTCAAGATTTTGAGCAATAATGGGCAGGGGGGGGCAACCTGAACCTGTGAGGAAGGGGAGTGGCCCCTATCTATTTATCTATATATCTATTTATACCAGAAAGGTTAACCTAACTCTGGCTCTAGGCTTAGCTCCTCCCCCTTTAAGACGAGGTGAGGCCAACGAGAGGATCTCAAGACAACAATTTGGATTTTATGATTAGAGCATAGCATAGCAGGCAGAGGACTCTTGGCCAACACATGTTAAGTAGAGGGCAGCTAGGGAACATCTCGAAGAGGTTTCTTCCTGTTTTATGACACAAAAATATTTTATATTTTATATTTGATTATACTATAGAAGTCGGAAAATCTAGATGCATCTTTTTAAGAGAAGTTAGGATTATGAATATTTCACCCAAATTCTAGACACAATAATATCACGTACCATAATTTTCTTTTCTAATTAATAAACTTCCTTTCATTGTATGATGGCGTCGTCAAGTATGTCTTTTGATATTTTCTTCATTTATTTGTTGTCTAGGTATTTGTTTTTAGGCTTTCGCATTAAAAGACCATAATTATACTCATAAGATGTTTAATTAATCAAAAGGATTTGTAAATCTTAAAAAAAAAGAAGAAAAAATAAAGGAAAAATAAAGGGCCTGTAAGTCTAGACATAAAGGTTGTATTAAAGAAGTCTTTATGTTGATACGAGTGTTATAGTTCATATTTCAAGATTATTATGGCTTGTCTTGTCATGAATTCTTAAGTGCCTAACCTCATGTTTCTAGTATAATAATATTATAAACATCATAGAAATTCTAAAATATTATACGAATCATGTATAATAGATAAACCCTAATTAAACATGGCTACTACTGATTTAATTTAATAGATATTAGATACATTATCACAGGAAACATACCTAATATTTTTTTATCGTATGAGATTTTTTCAAATTCAATACAACCTAATGACAAAATGGTTTTTTTCACAGTATGAATTGGGGACTATAACCCTAATATTTATACTAGTCATATTATATTAGATATTTCTAATTTGACCCCTCATCCAATTAGAAATATCTCTTATATATCCACATATTAATTTCATGAAAATTATACCCTTAACCCAATTGTTTAATTCCAATTAGATCACTTTAGTTAGATTTAATTAAAATTGATAATATGAAATATTTAATATTATTTACATATGTGTGGGCCTATCACATAATTATTGAAATTATACAACAATCTCGATGGCAGTATATGTAACATACAAATATATTCAACCAGTAAAGGTTCAAATTTGCTATAACATGAATTGTCACTTTAACTAAATGTTTAACCCATTGTTTAATTCCAATTAGATCACTTTATTTAGACTTAATTAAAATTGATAACATTAACATGTTAATATTTACATATGTGGGCCCATCCATAATTATTGAAATTATCAACTTAATCTCCCAATGGCCCATATATGTAACCTTACAAATATGTTCAACCAAATGAGCTCAAAATTTGCTATCATAACCTTAGGGTTTATCCAAAACAATTTCGTCTATCAACTATATCGACATAGGATTAAAGCGAATTTTGTTTCTGTTAACCTAACTAAACCCATGAATGGTCACATACATAAACACGGTTAAATGACATAGACTAATCATGGAAATTACATGCAATGTGATCTCTACATGTCTGTTTCCAATTGATCCGATTTTATTTTACTTTAGTGAGATAAAAAATTTACACAATGAAAGATCGTAATGAAATGAACTAAAATCCTTATTTCTACTAAGAAAATATCCAAAGCATAACCAAAATGTGTCCAAAACTTATATAAAGCAAATACATGATACACAAACCCCCTCACCTTTGAAATATCCTCAATCATTCGACACTCCGCTAGGCGGTGTGCTCATGAAAGACCACTAGTGATAATGCTTTTGTAAAGCGAGTCGCTATCATGGAATTTTGTTTTGATATCATTCCTATAGCTATTTATCCAATTTGAACTTTCTCTTTCACAACTAGGAACTTAATGTCAACATGCTTGGCATGTACAAGCTCTGTTATTAGATATATAGCTAGCAGTTGTGTCATAATACAACTTTATTAGTGTTTTATTGCACCCCGGAGTAATGTTACCGCCAATTAAGTTTACTTGACCATGCCATGGTGGAAACCTTATGACATGCTATAACCTTTCTTTGCCATGGTGAAAGAAGCCACAAGTGTCATTGACCTCCTCGACAAATGGCTCCTCCGATAACTTATGAAAATATAGCTCGATGTAGGATCTTCTTGTCAAGCCCCTTCCCGGAGTCCACGAGGCGGAGCGGGGAGAGGCGCGAAACTATACTAGGACTCTTTGCCTTTTCGGACATTGGTGAGCCCAGGAGTCTTATAAGCGTATCAAAATACTCGTATGCAAAAATACAAAATAAAACTCTACCGTAGTGGTGTCTGATGTCATATACATACGATCTTGAGTCCATTTACATGTCTGAAAGCGTACTTTTACATTTACATAATCGGGCGTGGAACCTCTTTGCTTTGATGAACCCCTACTTCAATTCATCTTGGCCCGGTACATACGAGAAGATAGCGGACGTCTCTGCAATACTGCTTGGTTGAAAACCTATCTTAAGCTTTACTCTTAGTGGAAACATATGAAACATATATACATGCATTAATATTTAAATCTCAAATAAATTCTTAATAACGATATCTGATGATTCTTTAAATTTATCATGAATTCATATAATAAACTTGCCAATACTCTTGTACTTATAACATACTTATACTTATTCAGGTCTCCCATAGGACATATACTTGTGCTTATAGAAAAATTATGCTTGTTCAGATCTCGGTAGGAGTTCACAGACTTATCTTACGCTTTGCGGACTTATACTTGTATAGAAGTACGTAGGTACCACATAACTTGCGCCTCTGAGTACTGTGGGTACATTCGGAAATGACGATGTACATTACTATAATCTTATTAGATTATTAGGACTCTTATCCTTGCCCCATTGGAATACCTAGACCGAGTAATAAGAAATGTGGGACCTGACCATGATAAAATGCTGAAGTCTTGTCTGATCTTGAGGTACCATAGCCTAAAAGCATGAGGTACCATAGCCTGAAGCATGAGTGAGCGCCCAGTCGAGCGATGCTGCCCACGTAGCGAGGAAGTGTCGTAGCACTAGGGAGTCTTGCGACATTGATCGAGCGATGTACGCCCCCAATGCTTGAGTGTCGTAGCACTAGGTACGGAGTCTTGAAACAGCGATCAAAGCGTGCGCCTTACGTAACAAAGAAAATTCATATCATTGATATACGGTCTTAGGCATTCCTCTGATTATGTGTTAAGGGAACTTACTATCTTATCTTAGGGCATTAAGTTTGCCCCCTCGAATTTCGTCGAGGGGCGCGAATCTGATACATTTTTCACTTAGCGTTTCATTCTTATTTGAACCTCCAGTACAGTCATTTTGTCGGGTTCCTATACCCTCGGTGTTCAAATTTAGGCTTAACAATGTAAAGATACTGCAAAATCAAGGTTTAGAGTAGTAGATGCCAGGGTACCACTTGGTTAGTCTGGTACCAATCTGATACGTGGTGAGTGCGGTACACTTTGTCATCGTCGCGGTACTGTTTTGGTTGCGCCCAGTGGTACCGATTACCACCTGTTTGAGTACGATGCAGAGTCGACGATTCTGCTGAAATGGCAAATTTTGCCCTTTTTCACTCACTTTTCTTCCATAAATCTCTTATATTCCATCCTACATAAAAAACCAACATGAATTCTGTAACACCCCGAAATATACCCTAGCAGTTTTCGGACATGTTTAGGGTATAATAAAAGTTAAATAGGAATTTTCGGAAATAAAACGATGGGCAGAAAATTAATCTGAGAGCAAGGGAGTAAATTAGTCATTTTACCACTTGAGGATATGAGAGGCATAAATCGATAGGATTTATATGCCATTATGATTTGAAGAATGTGGAATAGAAATTAGAAAGAATGGAAGGACCTAAATGCAAAAATGAGAAAAGAATTTAAAAATGCAAAGGCCAAACATGGCCTTAACTCAAATGGAAAAGAAGGCAAATTGGCATAAGGCCAAACATGGCCTTATTACTAAGGCCAAAATATCTTTCGGTCTACAAAATATAAAGGGGGAGAGCTGACGGATAGGAGAAGGGAGAAGAAAGAAGAGAGAGAAGAGAAGAAGAGAAAGGAAAGAAAGAAGAAGAAGAAGAGAAGAAGGAAGAATGAAGAGGAGTTTAAGGAAGATTCAAAGGTATGGAATCTAACATTGAGTATGGATTACTTGGATTTCTTGTATGGATACATGTTTGTGGGTTGTGGGTTGTAAGAAACCTAACCCTAGAATGAATTCTTGTATGGAATCAAGAGTATGGAATCCTCCCTTTGAGGTTGGATTCATGGTTTAATTGCAAAGTAATGGAGTTTAGGTTAGAACAAACCCTAACTAATCCTTGTGTTTAGTTTTATTGTATGAGTTATGACCCATATTAGAGTTGTTTGGGAGTAATTCATGAAGGTTTTGAAGTAAGATAAGTATTTGAAAGATGATTTGAGTAGAATAGAGGTTGCAGGATGGATATGAAGTGGTTTGATGGGTGTATTGAGTATTAAGGTTGGTTTTGGTGGAAATATATGGAAAAATGGGAGAAAACCACCATTTCTAAGGCTTTCCAGTGCAGTGCGGTATCAAGCAGGTGTGGTACCGATGCATGTATTGATTCGATCGGTAGATGCAGGTATGTCGAATTTTGATTACCGGTACTGATGCTCTATTTTGGATCGGTGTTAGTATTTATTTCATAACGGTCATTTCTTGTTGGATTTGATTGTTCAAGTGGTGGTTAAAGTAGGCAGGGAGGAAAAGTATGACCAGATACGCTAAAGTGCGACTCTTTGGCCAAATTCACTCGAAGTGAGACATGGCCAGTGATTTAAGTTCGGAGTTTGAACATATAGTAGTCGGTTGTTTAAGGGCCTTAACGAGTTTGATTACTCACGATTTGGGTGATTCTAGTTGCGGGGCCGCGCGCCTATAACTTGAATCGTGAAGACCCGGTGTCAAATATGAAGTTAAGACCCCCGAAAATGACAAAAGGCAGTAGGCTGGCGATGCGAGTGCGAGTCTTGTAAGTTGTTGATTTTTCTTCACGGCTTGCAGCTTGCATAACTCGCCCGTTAGGACTTCTATTATGAGTATTCTTGGACTCTATGGAAACTCATTGAGTCTAGAGAATCTAACCATATGTCATTTAATGGTATTTGGTGCCCACATCTTGTCAGAAATTTGAATTGTTGTACCAAGTGTATTAATCGCTTGGTTAAAGTTAATTAGGTCACGAGTGAGAAAGGATGTAGATATGAACAAGAAATAGCAATATATGTAGATTTTATATGTAAGAAGCATAGATAAGAAAAGTACCTACGAATTATCGAAAAGGAAGAGTCTACTTATTTTATACTCCCTCACGGGAGACTGGGGCGGTCCAGTACAAAAATCTGGAAATAAAGCGTCTGAGTATAGAAATGTATAGATATATGTCGCCAAGATATGATAGTACGATAAAATTACATGAAGATATAAGGTAACGGATATAAGATATTCACAGTAGATGACATGATATGAATATAAGATTATATGATATGAATATATGATAGACATACCTAAGTGAATAGATGGAACATGCACAAAGGAACACATGATAGAAATGCATAAATGCTAAAACGATAGAGATAAGTAAGATGACAAGCACGGGAATGAGTACACCATGCACGAATGATAGGCATATATGAATATATGAATGAGTAAATGCATGTATGATAAAAATATAGGAAATGCAATATGTATAGATGTGTTCATGAAACATGAATATGATATGAAACATGAAAACGAACTAAAACATGAACCTGAATATGAAAGGCAATATGTCATGAACACATAATGTGGCTAAGAATGCCCCTATTATAGGATAATAAGTTATTGAACTCATATAATTGTAGGACTACCCAAGACCAGATATTGAATGAAATGGCACCTCTGTTATGTGGGCAGGCACGTATAGTACTTCGATACTCTCTGATTAGTGCGACGGCACTCTCTGACCGTGCTTCGGCACATTAGTACTTTGGTACTCTCTAATTAGTACTTGGTACTCACGATTAAGTGCCCGGTACTCTGTTTAAGTAACCCGATTGCTCTGATTAGTCTTGACGACACTCTGTCAATGCTTGACCTCTGCTTTGTGCTCACGGCCTCAATCTTATGTGTACCTTGGTGTTGTTGTGCTGTCCTACTCATTTTTCTTATGATTAGTGCACGGGTAGTCAGCCAGGTTATATGATAAAGGCTAGGAATAGAATAAAAATAAAGGAAATGTACATCATTCTAATCGGAGATGTAAATCAGGGTACCTCTGTCTGATATAAGTTCTTAGTACCTATAGGTACCTGTATAAGTATATATTCTGTAATACCTCACGAATTATTTTGTGCAAATAAAATCTCTATAATTACCTATAGGTACTTGAGTATCCCATGTACAAATTATAAGATCAGAAATACGAATAAGCTCAAGTAATCTGATGCTCTAAAATCAGTAAAATGAGGATATGCTCAGTGATCTGAGTATAAGATACGAAGTACAAGTATAAGTTCTGTTGTACCTAAGGGTACCTCTGTATAAGTATAAGCCCTGTAACTCCTACGGGAGATCTGAACAAGTACAAGATAGATAGAAGTACCAATACGTGTATAAGTACCTTCGTATAGGTATAAGCTCTGTAACTCTTACGGGAGATCGGAACAGGTATAAGCTTGATATAAGTATGAGTATGTGGATAAGTACCTCCGTATAAGTATATGTATAAGCTCAGTACCGCATATGAGGAATCTGAATAAGTAGGTGTCCTACAGGAGATCGGAATAAGAATAAGTCTGCTATAAGAGTAAGATTCGAGTAAGTGTAAGATTGCTATACGTATAAGTATAAGTTCAGTACCGTATACAAGAGATCTGAAAAGCAACAAGTTATAGAATGAATATGGACTATGCAAGTATAGAAACGGGAATACAGGAAAAGTATAGATAGGGGATATGCCAAAGACATAAAACAATAAGTTATAGAATATGAATATGGAATATGCAAAGTATAGAAACAGAAATACAGTAAAAGCATAGATGGGAGATATGCGAAGACATAGAACATATAGCAGGAAAGAATTGACATACAATAGGAATATAAAGATAAATAAGTAATAAAAATTATATGAATATGTATAGATATATGAAATGCGTATGTATAAGCTTATGTGGTCTCGTGGTGGTTGTCATATATTCCCAGCAAGCGTAAAACATGAGTGTTAATCATGTGGAAGTTGAAGAGGCTAAAGACGAGGACCAATCCATACAGCACCCGCGGGCCATCTCGAGGATAGGTGCTTCACATACTTCCTTCATGATCTCACGATGTTTTGTATTAGATATGTATATGTATAAGTGTTTGTATAAGATGTAAACTCCAATGAAAGAATATGATTATATTTTGTATTCCGCTGCTGCTAAATATATTCAATAGCAAATGTACATGTATAAATGGGACTCAGTATATGTGTATAGATTTTGATGGACACCACTCCGGTGGTAGTTCTTTTATATATGTAAATGATTTTTTGTTATTACAAAAATTGTTTGTATACCCACAGGTACAGTTCGACTCACGAGAAAAAATTGGTAAATGAGAGTCCAGTATATAGTCTACCGCACCTAGGTCGGGTTCGAGATCCACCTTTAGTTTGGGGTAAGGATCGGGAGTGTGACAAAATCCTGAAATAAACTCCATAAACACTTATACTGGTGGTTTAGAACTTCTTATAACTTATTCCTAGGCAAAAATTCCAAGAATCCATACCAAAATCCACCAATCTATACAAAACCATATAAATAGGAATTCTATATCTATTTGTCTGAACTAGGGTTTTTCAGCGAATTCCAACAAATCTAGGGTTGGGATGTATTCCTAACTAAACCTAGAAATGGAACAAAACTAATATCAAAAAAACCATAAAAATCCTTACCTAAGTAGTTTCCATACAAAATTATAGCATTTATATACAAGTTCCATAGAGTTCCATACCTTTCTTGGCCTCTTCTTCTTCTTCTTTTATCTTCTTCCTTTCTCTCTTCTTCTCTCCCAACCCGTATGAGCTCTCTTTTGGAGACCAAAAATGAGATATTTTTGGTCTCATTCCCTTTTTATAGTTAATTTTTCTTTTATTTGCACTTAGGTCCTCAACTCTCCTTATTTACAAATCAAGTTATCTTCTGTTCCACTTTAGCCCGTGTCTTCCTTATCTTACTTGGCTTCTATGTCCCCCACACACATTTTATTTGACAAATTACAAATTTGTCATGCGTCATATACAATTTCCGGGTTTGAATTTTCTCAGCAAATTATAATTCTGAAAAATTTAAATTATACCTACAATATACCTAAACATCTTTGAAAGCGACTAGGGTATTTGGGGTGTTCACTTCTACTATTTTGGCATGCAAAATCAGTCAAAATACCAATGTGATGATGCGAATCTCATATATGTGAGTATATAATGTTTCATTTTCTATTAGTACCTCACTTAACTCGCTAAGCTTCTTTCCAATGATTCATGTCAAAGTTGCTTAAATATCTACTTAAAACCCCCTCTGATATACATGATATGCGGACACGTACATGCTTGAGCATAATTGAGCTTCCTGTACTAATGAATAGGGAATCTTCCTCATTTCTTGGACTTCGAGGCTATTCTTTGGGCATTGATTGAGACTAAACTTGTCTCCTTTAGTGATCGAGGTGTCATGTGGTTTGAATCCTTGCATGCCAAATCTCTTAAATACCTTATCAATATAGCTCATTTGTGATAATCTAAGAATACCTCGAGAAAGATTCTCAATGGATTTGGATCCCTAATACAAAAGAGGATTCACCAAGGCCCTTCATCTCAAAATGTTTTGATAGAAGTCTCTTATTGTCATGCAATAAACTATATCATTGTAGCCGTGATATATCATCAACGCCTGAAGCCGAAAAAATATGCTTACTCATGAATTTGTGATACACCTGATCTTCAACAATGCTTATCTGACTAATGGGAGTAATCACTTGATGGGAGTATGGTACCATTATTGAGATCTTACTTAAGTCCATAAAATGAATTTTTGTCAGTTTGCAAACCATATTATTTGGGTCTCTTAACACAAAGTTTTTTGGCTGCACCATATAAATTGTTTCATCAATGTCGTCATTGAGAAACGCCATTTTGACATCCACGTGATGTAGCTCAATATCAAAATGTGCAACAAGTGCCATAATTGTTCTAAATGAGTCTTTCGATGAAACGGAGAAAGTCTATTTAAAATCAATCCCTTCTTTGGTAAGCCTTCCAATACAAGATAAGATTTATACATTTGCACATTACCTTTTAAATCAGCTTGGTTTAAAAATCCATTTTGCAACTAATGGGCCTTGCCTGCCACGGTAGTGGGAACAAGTTCCCAAATGCCTTGCATAGACTTATACTCCTCGTATTCCTTTGCATCAATCCCTCTATGAGAATTGGAACTTTCGTGAAAAACCGGCGGGAGTTGATTGGATCATCCTTCCAAGCGTCATAGTTTTCCTCATGTTCTTGATCACCTTAATGGCCGCAGTTATTGATGATGCCAAACTCATCATTACCCAATCCATTTTCTTGTATCATTCTAGAAGTTTATAATTCATTTTAAAGGCTGAATTATGAAATATTCTAAACTTTTTATATTTCACGAGTTTTGTATGAAAAATAGAGAATTCTAGCAAGAAAAGCATAAAAAAATTAGCGAGCTGACAAACTATGTTGCGACATAGCATCGAGAATGTAAATGCAAGATTTAATATAATTAGCAGTATGTTGCAACAAGGATCAAGCTAAAGAAAACATGACCATAAATGAAGGCTATTCGCACACGCAATTTGAGATCATTGGCCAATTTCACAGTATGACAATGGTTTTATGTGACATAAGCTGAAGTTCATGAAGAAGAATGTCGCGATATTCAAACTATGTCTCGACATTGATCAAGCAAATAGCGTGGAATCATGTCATGACAATTTTGGATATTTGTCTCAAGCGAAATAAATGAGGTCTCCGGATAGATTATGTCACAACAAAAGACAACTCTGTCACGATAGAAAATAGCATAACAATGAGACAAGGCATGACAAAGTTGTCGCGACAGAGAATTTCTATGTTGAGATAGACATTCCAACGTATGTCATGACCAAAGGGAGAAAATTACATGTGCGATAGGGGCTATGTCGCGATGCAACATTAGTCGGGAATGGGAGATAGAAGACTTTGTCGTGACAAAGTTTTATGTCTCGTGAGCCTGACATGAGGGCGAGGTGAATTTTATCGCAAAAAAAGACAAATATTGTTTTATCGCGTGACAAAAGTTGAGAAAATTACAAAAGAATGTTGCTACGCAAAAACTCATGTTACAACGAGACCAAGAACTGAAGGCAAAAATCTCTATCGCGACAAAGGAAGATTATGTCTCAACAATAAAAATTGTTGAGTAAGAGATTTATATCGCGACAGAGAAGTTTTCTGTCGCGACAGAAAATGGAAGATAAGCGAGAGGAGCCAAGGCAAGTTGGTCGCGACAAGGGATTCAATGTTGCAACAAAAAGTTTAGCTAGCGACAAGGAGTAAAGAAGATTTTGTCGCGACATGGAAAGAGTCTATCGTGACCACCAGGTTGGTCTGACAATCTGAAGCTGACCTGACAACATCGTGACAACAATCCATGATCTTTGGGAGAAACTCTATAGCAGCAAGAAAGTCTATCATGACATAAATTGAGAATAACAACAAAAAAGAATGTCGTAACATAAGCGGCCCCATTACGCAAGTTGAAGAAATGAATAAGAAATTCAATAGCCAGCGACATAAAGCGAGATAACATCAATAAAACGCTATGTAGCGCAGAATCGAAGATAGCGAGGGGAAATATGTCGCGGCGAAGCTGCGAGCCCACGACAAATTTGGCGACAAAGGTAAGAACCATGTCTCAACAGAACCTTCTTTGTCGCGACAAAGCTACCATTTTGGGCCAAAAATTTTGGGATCCTCAAATTGTGCCTTGAAGTGCGGCCCATCATTGAAAATATATAAATAGACGTATCTAGGGCACTGTGCGGAGCTTCCGCAAATCCAAGACTTCTAGGTAGCTGAAGACTCTTTGTATATTATTTTTCTTTTATTTTTATCTTTTATTTCCTTTTAGTAGATCTTGTTTTAGCATAGTTTTTAGTTAGTTTTCTATTTAATTTCTAGAGTTGAGTAATGAATTGATGTGCAGCTTCCAGCTGGAATTTATTATAAAATTTCTCTTTCACTATTGTTTTGTTTTAAATGGATTTTTGGTAAATTCTAGAGTTCATTTATTTCAGTGTGTTTACAATTTCAATGAATTTTCCTTATCAATTAGTCACTGATATATGTGAACCAGTTTTGAAAGATTGAGCTCCCTCTGGGAGTGAGTTAATGGTGATTATTTTCAACAAAGTGAAGAATGCCTTAGTTAAGAAATCTTTCGTTATTTGATTAGTGTATTCTTGAACTTATTTGTTCAAGTACTAGTAATAAAGTATTGCAAAACAAATATGTTTGTATCTTACTTTGATTTCCGGGAGGCCATCGTGACATAGGATGGAAGTCTGAGTCTGGAGCAATTTTTGTGGAGTATGGTAGACCCAGCCGCCAGACTAATGGGCCTTGAAAGAGATTACTCGAATACGGTCTAACTTACCTCATTGTGTGAGGTTAGTTGGAGGAAATATCAGTTTAATTTCGCAGAGGTTTCTCCTCTTTCTAATGAAATGATTTTGATCCCGTGTTAGCATAGATTTAATCAAGGATATGGAGAATTTCATTAGCATTGAAGGATGAGGCGCCGCAAATTGAGAAGGCTTGCAATATCCTCGTCTATAGGGGCAAGAATTCTTCACCATAAGATTTGGGTGAAGTACTAAAAAGGAAAAATACCTAGATCTTAGAAAGAGGATTATATCTTACAAGTAATTGATTAGATCCATGAGTCAGAAATGAACATGAATCTCTAATTAGTGAAAGGTATGGTTAGGGGAGAAATCCAAACTATACCACAATGCATCTTTGACAAGTTCAACTTTCCAACTAATGGTTTAGCTATGACTCAAAATGATGCAGAAATTAACAATCATTCATCGCCATTTCCCAAGAGTTTGCTCACTCGCTGAACTCTCAAACTAATTTTTATTAATTTTTTTTTTTTATGTACACTAGTGAAATTACTTTAGTATTATTTTATTAGTTCTCTCATCATTTTAATATTGGAGTTCAAATAGTAAGGATCTTAAGTAGTTGGGGTAGTTAGTCTTTTGATTTATCATCAATCCTCTTGGTAACGATATCTGGACTTAAAAATCCACTTTTATTACTTGTACGACCTGTGAACTTGTAGTGATTTAGACCAAACACAATTTTTAATGAATCCATTTTACAAAAAGGACAAACACATATTCTACACAAAAATCAGTCAAACAAGTTTTTGGCGTTGTTGCCAAGGACTTTAGTAAGTCTTTGGCAGCAATGTTAATTACTTGGTAAATTTGGTCTATACATACATCATTCAACAAGTTTTTGGCGCCGTTGCCCGAGATTAGATAATAGTCATTTGGTAATAGTGTAATAAATTTGTATATATAATCTGGTCGATAAACAAGTTTTTGGCACCGTTGCCGGGGATCTATTGATGAATTTAAAGATTAATATTCTAACTAAAGAGAGAATTACTAATTTGGACATTTTTCTTTATTTTATCATAAATTTTTTTTTTTTAATAATGTCACAAAAATAATTCAATAGTAGTAGCTGAGTAAGCTACTAAAAAAATCTTGTATGAGCTTAAACGGATATAATCGCTTTCCTCTATATATTTAATTTGATCTCAAAGGTGTTTCTGGCTTCAAAGTCGTTAAATGCATAGAAAACTAGAAGCATTCGCAGCTTTGGATACAGAAGAAACACCAGGAAATCCGAGAAAGTTGCAAGTGTTGAATCTACAAATAAGGGTAAATCAAAGAGAAATATTACAACTATTTTAAGAAGCGTATTGATGACTCAAAGGCAGATGATGATGGAGGACTTTTGGAGGCTTGTTATTCAAGATGTGTATTATGTTGTGAGACAGCCTGCCATAGAAGCCAATAATTTTGAACTCAAGCCAGCTTTGATCACAATGGTATAACATCATCAATTTACTGGGCATCCCAGTGAAGACCCAAATGAACACATGGGAAAATTTATGAGTATGGCTAACACAGTCAAGCTGAATAGGGTAAGACCATAAGTGATCAAGCTGCAGCTCTTTCCCTTTTCATTGAGAGATGTGGCAGCAACTTATTTGAGTCACGTGGCCGTGGATCAAAGGATAAATTGAAAGAGTTGGTAGCTGGAGAGGAGCATATATTTTTCAACCCCGACTTCTAAACGAAGAGGAGAAATCATAAATTTCAAACAGGGGAGGATGAAAGTCTCTACAATGGTAGAGAGATACAAGAGACTTCTAAAAGATTTCTATGCATAGCCAGATCCGACCACCTCGATGGACATTTTCTACCATTCCATGAATTATGCCTCAAAGGGTATATTAGATGCAAACTCGTGGAGCTTAAAAGAAAAGGCCGAGAAGGCAAGGTTATCGAAGACTTTGCCAAATGCAACTACAAAGCTCCATTTTGAAGTTTCAGAGCAGTAGCAAGATCAAGGGCGGTGTAATTGAGCTTAATCGAATGGATCGTCGTTGAAGCAAAGCGATGCATTAATGAACAAGATTGGAAACAATGAGAGAAGAATGCACATTGCACTTAAAGTGGGGATGCGAAATGAAGCGCGAAAAAGAAATAATGCTGAGGAGGAACCAACCCATGAGGGTTCCTACCAAGTTAAGGAGGCACAATACCTTAATGCCAATAGAAGCTATAGTTTTAAGCCCAACCTCAACTTACCCACTCACTACACACCAATACTTAGGAACCATGAGAATTTCTCATATAGAGGAGGAGCACAGCAAGTTCAAAGATCTAGACAGAATATGCAGCAATATCATGCCTCACTTGGGTTCCAACAACAACAGCAATAGCAAGCAAGACAAAGAGTAGAAAATCAGGGGCAGAGGAGATCTAATTCCTTTGAGGACCAGATGCTTGCTTTCATGGAGGAAAATAAGAGGCTGCTAAACATACATGAGCAAAAGTTTGCTGAGCTAGCAGCATTCTATGCAAACACAACTATGTTTTAGGCCAATACCAAGGCCTCTTTGAAGAATTCGGAGACTCAAGTAGTGCTGGTCTCTATCCATGTGACCGATCCAAGGATTCATTCCCAAGTGACACAAATAAGAATCCGAAGGATTTCATGGTAGTAACTCTAAGAAGTGGCAGAGAATTGGAAGAGAGAAGATATGAGAAGAAGGAAACTGAGGAAGAGAAACATACTGAAATTGGAGAAGAATTGAAGTAGCAAGGTTCAGAAGTTGCTGAAGAAGATAGAACAGCAAAAATGCAGCAAGAGCAGCAAGTTGAAAAGGGAAATCTAAAGAAAAAAGAAGAGGTTAAAGCTTACAATCCTCAAGTTCCATTCCCTCGTATATGGCCATATGCAAAGCTTGAAGAGCAATTTCAGATTGTTGAACATGTTCAAGAAAGATAGAGATCAATATCTTTTCCGAGGTATTGACTCAAATGTCTCACTATGTAAAATTCATAAAGGATATATTGAGCAGAAATAAAAGAATTGCTGAAGAAGGTGTAGTGAGCCTGATAGCAACTTGCAGTGTAGTTATTCAGAAGTCTTTCCTAGAGAAAATGTAGGATCCAGGCAGCTTCACTATACCTTGCAAAATTGGGAATTCTGATATGGGAAAAGGACAAGATTCTCGAGAGCCAACATCAACTTGATGTCTTTATTTATGGTTAAAAGATCACTTGGGAGGAGTTTACTCCCATTGTACCATGACCCTATTGTATGCGTGACATAACCTTAGCCCAACTCCGAGGGCATTCTCGAAGATGCGTTGATCAAAGTGGGAAAGTTCATTTTCCCAATGGACTTTGTAGTTATTGATATAGAAGAAGACAAAACAAGTCCCATTATTGCTGGGAAGGCCTTTCTTAGCAACAAGAACAAATTTTCTGATCGATGTGGAAGAAAGGAAAATCGACTCATGGTTGGAAATGAAGCAAAGGCACTTCAATCTCAATCACAAATTCGAAATAGTTAGAACTTATTAATGTTAAGTGTGAGATTATAGAAACAAAATTCCCATAAGTTCCGAACTCCATAAATGATTGTAATTTTCGCAGTTCAATGAATGAGAATGGAGATGAATTTCCAGTATCTTGAGCATCTTAGTTGAATTTAACTCCAATTTTAAATTAAAAGAGGCAAGACTAATGTTGAAGAAATTAGCATTTAAAAATCCAAAGAGTTGGTGAAGAGAAATATATTGAAGTAAACCACAAGCTTCCGCAGGGTTTGATTCTAAAAGAATTGTCTGAACATTTGAAGTATGCTTTTTTGAAACCTTAAAAGCAAAGTCATCATTTCAAAAATTTCGGATTGACCAGCTTGAAGAACAAAAATCGTTGAGATTCTTTAAAATACAAGAAAGCAATAGCTTGGTCTATAGATGATCCGAAATGAATCAGCCCCTTCTATCTATAAGCACAAAATCCTTTAGAGGAGAATGCTAAAAAAACCTTTATGTAACATCAAAGAATACCGGATCTGTGCGATTTAAAGAAGTACGAAAAGAAGTATTGAAATGGCTAAATGCACTTCATATATAACTCGCATGCCTCTTGGGTGGGCCTGGGCTCATGTGGTTCCCAAGAAGGGTGGATTCACTCGTAGAATCATAAATGAGAAGAATAAATTGATTCCTACAAGAACTCGTGGACAGGATGGAGAGTTGTGTATAAACTATTAAAAACTAAACACTCGCTACTAAAAAGGACCATTATCCTCTACCTTCATTGACCAAATGTCGGATAGGCTAGCGTGAGCACTCCCACATCGCTTTCTTTGATGGATTCCGTTATAAATCCGCATTGCTATAGCCTCTAGAGGACCGTGAGAAAACTACATTTAGCATGCCCTTATGGCACCTTTGCTTTTAGAATGATGCCTTTCGATTATGTAATGCTCCCGCTTACCTTCAAAGGTGTATGATGTCTATGTTTTCCCGATTCGTGGAGGAGGCCATGGAAATATTTATGGATGACTTCTCGCCTTATGGATCCAATTTTTGAGAACTGGGTTGGAAAATTTAAATAGTATTTCAAAAGGTGTCAAGACAAGAATTTAGCTTTTAAATTAGGAAAATGACATTTCATGGTAACAGTAGGGTATTGTCTTCTGGGACACAAGATTTCACACTGGATTGAAGTAGACCAAGCAAAGTTGCTATCATAAAAACTCTCATGCCACCTATAATACCAAGGATAAGAAGTTTCAGATACGCCGGTTTTTATAAAGATTTATAAAAGACTTCTCAAAATCTCCGCACCATTATGTAGACTGGCCGGAAAAAGATGCAAAATTTAATTTTGGATGAAATCATGTATATTTGCATTTGATGAAATTAAATTCAGATTAGTTACAACACCCATCATGGTGATACCTTACTAGAACAGTGAATTTGAAATTATGTGTAATGCTAGTGATTTTGCAATGGGAGCTGTATTAGGGCAAAGAACTAAAAAGTTATTCAAGGCCATATGCTATGCCAGCAAAACCTTCAATGAGGCACAAGAGAACTATTCTACCACAGAGAAGGAGATGTTGGCAATGGTGTTTGCTTGTGAAAAATTCAGGCCTTACATATTAGGATCCCATGTTATAATACACACTGATCATGCTGCAATTAGATATCTGATGGCAAAGAAAGATGTCAAACCAAGACTGATCAAATGGGTATTATTACTATAAGAGTTTGATCTGGGGATTAAAGACAAGTAAGGTAGTGACAATGTAATAGTTGATCACTTGTCTAGGATTGAAAAGATCATGAAAAGAAAAGGAAATTTAACAAGATAAAATTTTCTCGACGAGCGTGTACTGCTTTTGTTATCACCCAAACACCCTAGTATGCTGATATTGTGAATTACTTAGCTTGTGGAGTTGTACCACCTGAGTTCAGCTACTAGCAAAGAAGAAAATTGAGAACTGATAGCAGATTTTATATTTTGGATGACCCATTACTTTTTAGAAGAGGAGTAGATATGATCATAAGGAGATGTGTTCCAGAAACATAACAAAGTGGTAGTATGGAGAAATGTCATGCATCACCATATGAAAGACACTTTGCAAGAGACAGAACAACCTAGATAATTCTCTAATCAGGTTTTTATTGGCCTACTCTATTCAAAGACTGTTTTGAATGGGTAAAACATTGTGATAATTGTCAGAAAATGGGAAATATAAGCAAAAGAAATGAAATGCCCCAGCACGGAATCTCGATGGTGCAGATTTTTTATGTATGGGGGATAAACTTCATGGGGCATTTCTCATCATCATTTGGAAATCTATACATTCTCCTAGCTGTGGATTATGTATCTAAATGGGTGGGAAGCAATAGCTTGTCCCAGAAATGATGCCAACATAGTGGTTGGGTTTATACAAATAAATATTTTGAGCAGATTTGGAGCACCCATAATAATCATTAGTGATGAGGGAAACATTTTGCAAACAAAGGTTTTGCAAAACTGATGAATAGATATGGAATCAAACATATGATGGGATTGGCTTATCACCCTCAATCAAATGGGCAAGCTGAAATTTCCAATAGGGAGATAAAGAAAATTCTGGAGAAAACTGTGAATACAAGCAAAAAAATCGTCTATAAAACTAGATGATGCATTGTGGGATTATAAAACTGCTTACAAAACTCCTATTGGAATGTCCCCATACATAATAGTATTTGGGAAACCTTGTCATCTCCCTCTGGAACTAGAATACAAGGCTATGTAGGTTATCAAGAAATTGAATTGTGACTTCCAAGCTGCAAAAGAAGAAATATTACTCCAATTGGATGAATTGGAAGAGTTGAGGAATGAAGCTTATGATAATGCCATAATCTAAAAAGATAAGACAAAGAAGTGACATGTTCAAAGGATTTCGAGGAAGGAATTCAAAGCAGGGGAACAAGTCCTATTATATAATTCAAAGCTCAAACTATTTCCAAGAAAAACTAAAGTCAAGATGAGTAGTCCCACACAAAGAGTTGCAAGTACACCCTTTGGAGCAATAACACTGAAAACTGACTCTGGATGTGAATTTAAAGTGAATGGTCAAAGATTGAAGCATTACCTTGGAAGGAACCTAAATGAAGAGTGAACCATATTTGAAAGAGAGGGAAGTATTTTGTTGAACTGAAGACATTCTGCAGCAAATGTCTAGCTAGAGACATTAAACTAAACAGCTTCTTGGGAGGCAAACCAAGAAAAATTTTAATTTTCATAGTTAATTTTGTTTTTTTTTTTTTAAATTAGTGTTTGAAGTTTAGTTTCACTTATATGAAATTTTAAGTGTTGTTCGGTCGACTTTCAGTGACGCTAGCTAAAATTGTGTTCTGATGTTATTAGAAAGCATTTACTTTCAACCAATATAAAATTGCTACAAGGGAGAGATTCTATTTCCCCACTTTGTCTCTTTTTAATGATAATGCATAATTGAAGTTTTGGGGAATGTGATTTTTATTTAGGAGTATAAATGAATAGTAGCTTTATTGTTCCTTACTTTTGTTAAGGTATTCAATATCATTTTGTGAATTATATTGGATTTAAGATAATGAAATGTGATTTTTTATACTTGAATTGAGGTTCTTAGATGATTAGACGGTGTTTTCACAAGTATGTTATAATAATTGGCATGAGTGAATACACTTGGTTTTCTAGTTGTGGCTTGATTTAAAAATGTAAATTGTGCAAATTATGGAAAATTTTAGTTCAATGTCATTAAGACCATAAGCTGTGAATATTCCAAACTATGAAACTATTATTAGAAGACTATAAATTGTCCCCACAATGGCCAAAAAACTTGATAAGACCTCAACTGATATATATATATATATATATATATAGTTAAGTAAAATATACATATATACAAATTTATGGTACTACTACCAAAGGATTATAAACTAGATTGACTAAAATCCCCGGCAATTGCGCCAAAAACTTGTTGACCAAATTGTATATTCAAATTTCTGACACTATTACCAAAGGAATATTATCTAATCCCCGGCAATGGCTCCAAAAACTTGTTAAAACCAAATATAACTTGTATGCTCATAAGAAGAATAATTTTGTCGCTAAACTCAATTAAAGATTATTTGTCTAAATCAGTGCATTGTGTCGATAACACAGGGTGACCCATAAGTCCAATATCGCTCTACAGAGAATGCGCACTTAAACTTCAACCACCCAAACTACCTGCCTTGGCCACTATTTGAAACGCCCTGGGCTTTAGGAGAAAAATTCCTCTAGTAACCTAATAAGAATTTAATAATCAAATCCTACATTTAAAAAAAATAAAGGGAAAAAATTTAAATCCTGAATTATAACTAGATCGAAACTTATTTTGCTGAAATAGACACGGATTTCTAAACGCTGTGAAATTATCAATTCTGCAAATATAATCTACCTTATTTTCTTGAGTTAATCACTGTCGGCGAGGTGGCGTGAGTATAGTTTGACCCCTCTAACCATACTTTTCATTGGAGCAGAGAGATCTGTCCATCTCTTTAATCATGATTCTAATCACTATCAATTATAATATCTATAAGATCCCAGTATTTTCTCCCCAATACTTCACAATCTACTTATGACTATGCATTTTTGCTTCCCAAGAGCTGTAACTGCTAAGACTCAAAATGAATGATGTCCATCTTAAGATCTTAAAGACTTCTTCCTCCCTGATTTAGATCTCATTTAATGTTAAATGCATCATTCCTCTGATCACAGAGAGATTCTCTTAATTGATTAAATTAATATATCACTCAACCCTTCAAACCATATACAAATTCTATAATTTAACATATAACTCAGAGCCTATTAGTTCTTCAATATTAGTCTAGCATACTCCTAAGTGACTAATCTATACTCAAGAATTTATCTTCAGATTACCTGAGGGCTTCCCAAAATCAAAAGCTACAATAGTCATTTCATGGTATTAATCATTAGATTTGGGAAACAATTAATTTCACAACATCAACATCCAAATAAATTAAAACCCTCAACTCGTGAAATTTTCATTGTATAAAAGACTAGCAACCACACATCGATCTTCTAGCGTGTTGTGTTCTAAAACTAGATTGAAGTATATATTGAAATATTGATCAGAAAATCATCAACTACAATCAACTCAAGAAATGAGTTTCATTTTTGTCTGTCTCATTGAATTCAAACACAATCTGAACAACTTTAGAATTTAATTAACTTCAAAACTTAACAATTTACTCCTGTGATCCAAAGAAACAAATTTAAGCAAACATACTCCAATCAATCAATAAGAAAGGTAATAAGAAAATAAAAGAAAAATATTATATAATACAAAGAGTCCTCATCTCTAGATACCTTTGTTCATCCACGCTCAATGACCCATTCCGCTTCACAACGTCTATCTATAGAGTTTCGTGTTTGGGCCTAAAATTGAGGCCACAAGAACCTGTAAATTTATAACCAGATTTATTTTCCATGCGACGAAGTCGCAACAGTTTGGCTCCTTGGTTGTACACCTGCTGTACGTATGTTAGTGACCAAATGATGCCTATACAATTTACCAATAATAAAATTGTAAGGAGTGAACTGAATCCCACAAGACTAAAACTTGTCAATTAATTTAATGCATATATTCAAATCATTAAGACTACAATGCAAGACTAAAAATTACTCCTGATAATGAACCAAAACTGTCGACCTAAAGTTTTTATATATAACATTACTTCATCAAACGGACTATTTTCAATCTTGTAACGGTTAATTCAAAAAACTTGGTTAAGTACCAAATAATATTACAGTAATATCAAATTACTAGTACCATTACTAGAAGATCAAAAAGAATCCTACCAAAACTTTGTTATAATTTAAAAGATGCAATAATTCTTCAAGAAGAAGAATTATTCACCAAACCAAACTGTTACTTTATCCTAAACTAAGTAATAGGAAGCCATATGCAGCTGGGACCTATAAGTCTTATATCATTCTCATATAAATCTGAAGACTAACTTTTGTCCATCTAACTACTCAAGTTCTAAATATTATTTGAAAGTCTAGTTTAGATGAAAAGAACTTAATATAAATTTTTAAAATAAAACAATCTGATACAGCAGACAGAAAGAAAAAGCAAGAACTTAAATACTGGATCGAACTAGATCATTACCGGAAGCAACATCGATTTCTACCACTGTGGAATTACACTCGATCCGACTCACCTCTATTCCTTATTTAACTGGAACTCACAAGAGGCAAGATAGTATAGCTTGGATTCTTCCTCTAAATAATACTTTTCTATTGAATGAGGTCATGTCCATCTCTAAACACACCTAGTCCATTACTTGCATGAAGATCCGTATTTTTCTTTCCATTACTTCACACCAATATCTTATGACTACTCCTTTGCTTCCACACAAAGACAACCGCAATATTCTACAATAAAATGATGTCTCATCCTAAGATCTAAAAGAGTCTTCCTTCCTCGACCATATCTCATGCTACACTAACAAGATTTCATTCTTCCCGTATCATAGAGAGATCTCTAATTGATTAAACTCTGATATAACAACAACCATTTCAAACCATACAAAATGAGATTTATCTGATAACCAAGCTCAATAGTTCAAAATTAGTTTAACATACCCTCCCAACGGGTCTAGCACTCTACACTCTCATCTCAGCACACGAGGGCCTCCTAGAAATCAGAGCTAAAACAAGAACATCACATGTTACATAAAATTGGGAAACACCACACAAGAACAACACTATTCAAATAAACTCAAAATCAACTAGAACTTTCTATTTACAAAAAGACCATAATCATCATATCTTTCCACTTAGCTGAGTTTCCCAAACTGATTATGCATATAATAATAATTATCAAGAAAATCAATCATTTAAAACAACTAAAGAAATGATTTGCTCACTGATAAACATTGCATCCAAGCAAAGAATCGTGAAATGAATTTCAACTCAAAACTTAATAAATCACTCAAGTTTCGCATCCAGAATAAATTAAAATATCACGCTACACCAAACTCAGTGAAAACAAAAATAAGAAAATATAATACAAAGAGTCCCCGCCTCCCTGCGTACCGTTCATCGCTGACCGACCGCCGGGTCTAGAATGAGCGAGACACAAGTCTCAAAGTCAGGGTCCAGACCTCTTAATCGCTTATGAATCCCTAAATTTTAGGAACAGGTGGTCTTCCTGGGCCGCGACCAAAGCTAGAAGCGGCTGCAGTTTGATCTTGTCAGGTTTCTGCATCGTTAGCAATCTGTCATATAATGAAGGATCTTTGGTGGCTCATTCTGCTTGAGTTATGGCAATATATTTTGTTGTAATATTCTTCTCTTTACTTCAAGATGATGCACTCATTTTACAGTTTCCTTTGTCATAATATTCTTGCCATTCTCAAACATGTATGCGTAACATTAATACCGGCCGCCGCAAATGACGCCACGGCGCCGCGTTTGGTGTCGCACCAAAGTTTTCATGTTGCGCATGCGATGCTGATCGCTTCTTCAAATTCGGCGTCGAACCCGTTCTTCTGTCGCGGCTTCATTTTTATAAGCGGCGACGACTTCGCAGGCCGGATGTTTTGTTATGTCGCAACCTCAACGATGCCATGTCACACCTTTCTCGAGAGATAACATAATTTCGTCGCCACTTAGTTTGGCGGTCGCCAGAACCGGTCCATTCGAATCGCCTTCGCTGTCGCACCCATTTTCCGTCGCGACAAGACTTTTCTATGTCCAACATCGTACCGCCCGCACCACGGTTACGCCGCACACCAGAATGTTGAAACTTCACGCTGGCGATCGGGCCGTGTTCTGTTTGACCTCGCTTCGCTTAGCTTATCTGTACGTGACCTGGAAGATCTCTTCAGCAAGTGCACCAAACACCTTTAAGCTTGGGAATAGAACGCAACATTGACTCCCGTCAACAGCCTACCATCCATTAGTTAATCTTGTCGCATTTCAGTTTTCTGTTTGTACCTAAACTTTCTTCTTTTCAAGATCTTTCTGCCTCAACAAACTTTCCATGTTGTAGAAAACTCCGTGCAGGTCAGACGTAAGATGGTTTTGCAAAATAAAGAGACTCATCATCAACATTATGTCAGAACACAAATCATTTTTGTTCCCATCTAATCCAGCATGTTTTTCTCATTTCTCCTGGTCGCGACTCACCGCTCTCCGTCACGACTAACTCAATCTGTCAACAATCAGAAATGTTGTTGTACACAGAAATGTTGCCGCATTTACGGCTTTGTAATGTTTAAGCTTTGTCGCACAAATTTCAAATGATACGGATCACGTAATTGTCGTTTTCTTCGCAGGGAATATCTCCGCTTTGAATTAATACCGCAAAACACAAAGTTTGTACATCTCTAATTTGGCATTAAAATACCAAAACATTGAAACAAGCCGTAAAATGGATTAAAATATATTGTTTAAGACTCAGATTAATGTCTGTCGAATTAAGATCTTCAGCTCCTTCTGGTTTTTAAGCTTGCAAATAACGAGATTTTTGTTACGTACAGTCTTCTTCTTTCAAAGATAGATAATTCGCTATGGCTAAAAGTTTTCTTTGTCGCGATAATACATTTTCTCGTATTCCTCAAACAAACTATGTCGCAACACTATAACTGCGTCGCAAACATGTCAAAATCTTCCGCGTTGCGTCACAACCGTTTCGCGGTCGCACGATCTCATTCAGCAGCGTTGCAACACCGTCTTATATTATCCGCATTTCCGCCGCGACCGCAAAGTTTCATCGATGAATAGTTCGCCATCGAGCTTTAACCTTCGCGTCAACTTGTTCGGCGTCGCGACACGACTTCGCGTTGGTCACCATTTGTTATTGCGACCGCGGTCGTCACACAAGACTCTTTAAACCGCTTACCCATTCCCGTCAGACCCAGTTTGCCGCGCCCGACGCAACTTTCCCCATTGGCGCTGAGTCCGTCGCGACCGCTTCTCCTCACCAATATTTGTTGCTACATTGCGATCCGCGGCGCGCTGCTAGATTTATCTCCCCAGCCTGGAAGTGTTGCAACGCCGGGTTCCTTTGAGCACACCAGTCACTAATAAGTAAGCGTCACCAAATGTTAAGATAAATTTTTCTTGCTGCGATTCGAACCAACTCTTCAATGCCTCTTCACTTCAACTAGCTCCTCCATATCGTAAAGGTCGTTGGTCATGGCTAAGGCATTTTATCGCTGAGACTTCGTCTTCCAGCTTATTATGTCCAACATAATCGATTTTGTCTCAGTTTACTTTCGATATGTTATCTCTGGTCATGATGATAGTACCTATCCGCTAATCAGATCTGTGTTGCACGCAAAAATATTGTTATGAATAGCCTTCTGTTTCACTGGCTTAGATTTTCTTGTCGACACCTGTAAACCCTCACGCTGGCTGAGACTATCAGAATTTTTATTGTTTTTCTCTTTCCCCGTTGGAAATCTCATTTTGAATTAACTCTCGCAAAACACAAAGTTTGGGGGGTCCATAATTTACATTAAAACAGCTTGAAAATACTAAAAAAAATGCCATGTTCATTTAAAATAAACATGAGCTGGTGACTTATCATTATGGTTATGTTTTTCTCGTGACATTATTGCCAAACTCAAATGACATTGTTTTTATATCAGCCATACAAGGACCTAATCAGCCTTTTGAAAGTCAGAGAAAGTCTATCATTATTAATTTAACTAGGTCAGCAATTGCATCTATAAATAACTTATGTTTCGGGAAGAGAAAACATTATTGCTGTATTAATATTTTGTATGTCACGGTTTTTTATGGCTCTTACTTTACATCAAATTTTGTATTGGTGACATACTTCTTTTGTCGCATGATAACCCATTTTTAGATTCAAACATTGTACTATAAAGTTTCATTTTATTAAATATTTCTATTGTTGCAACATAAGAACTTGGAACATTTGCATTTTGATGTTTCACATAAAAATTAAAGACTGAAACTGTGAATAGTCCCTTAATGCTACACAGAATAAAAGTAAATCAATGGTGAGCATATAAAATAGATCATGTTTGAAACCTGAAAAGCCACTTGCCTCATTAAAGCATCAAACTACTCACTCTCTTCTACCCCAAATCTCTTCCCCTCCTTGTGAAAAAACCCTATAACCCAAGAGCCCTATTCTGATAATGTCTGAGCCGACGAACCTGGTTCCAAACCTAAACGAAATCATGGAAGAATATACAAGAGAGTATGGAAGAACAAATATAGTTACTTAAGCAAAAACAGGTGCTGCAGAGAGCTTTACAGAGCAGAGCCCGAAAGCAACCTAAAAAGAAGAATCAGAAAAATGGTGAGGGCTCAAAGAAGGAAAGGGTAGCAAGAGAGAAAAAGCAAGCGAC